>JANHAO010000252.1:0-45810 GCA_026873985.1 Saraca asoca
ATTTTTACATGAGATGGGTGGCCAAGTCTAAAATGCCATATATCACTTTTTGTCATTTCAGTGTTTGAAAGAAATGAATTACAAGCAGTAGTGCCTAAGTCTAGAAAATATAAATTCTTCTTTCTCCTACCTTTCCCAATCATCAAGCCCAAAGTGAGGTCCTGAATCACACATGAATCAGAAATGAAATCAACACAACAATTGTGACTAAATGTGAGAGAGCTAACACTGAGAAGATTAAAACCAAATTGAGGAACAAAAAGCACATTATGCATAATCAAAGTACTAGATAATGCCACAGATCCTATTCTATCAATACCAATAGTTTCACCATTGGGTCAAGTAATAAAAGTGTTACGAACTAAACTGAAGTGTGAGAAAATAGACAAATTACAACAGATGTGGAGTGTAGCACCTGTGTCAATCACTCAAGCATCAAGAGGAATAAGATGATGAGAAAATGAAAGAGTAGAAAAGGACTTACCATAAACATTCGAGATTGAAGGGTCAGTAGCAGATTGAATCTTAGGAGTGGTATTATGAGTTAGCTGTGAGCTGAGGTAGGCAATGAGTTATTGTACCTAATCCTTTGACAAAGAAATCGACAAAGTGTTCTGTGGCCAAGCGGAGCTCGTGGCTGCAAAAGGGGAATTAGAACTCACTACTATTGAGGAATTAGAGCTCGCTATTATTGAGGAATTAGACTGAGATTTTGATTTTGGCTTATAACTGAGTGGATATCCATGGACTTTGTAGCAATGATCCATTGTATGTCCCGGAAGCCCACAATGAGAACACTATGGCCAATCATGCTTGGCCTTGCCCTAAGATGAAACTGTAGCAATAGAAGGAGAAGTTGCAGACGTGTGAAATGCCATCGATTCAGCCAGCGTTGATGAAGATCCAAATACAATAGTCCGTTGTCGTTCTTCTTGAACAACTAAATTGAAAGCCTTAGCTATTGGAGGTAAGAGATCGAGCATCAATATCTGCTCTTGTATTGTATGATATGATTCATTTAGACCCATCAGAAACTGCATCAAATATTCTTGTTCTTGGAATTCTATCTAAGCTTTTATACCACTACAAGTACAATTAAGAATGGGTTGAAAATGTTTAAGTTAGAATTTTCAACAGCATACAATATCTATTGATGTCAAGAAATCCTTGAGCTAGTTCATTAAGCTATTGTTTAATTTGGAAAATCTGTGGAGCATTACTTTGTCAAAATCAATTATATAAATCAGACCAAACAACTTGTGCACTATCCAAATAGAGTAGATTATCTTCTATTTCCTTCGAAGTGGCATTGAGAATCCATAATGCAACCATGCTATTGCAGCAGGACCAAGCACTAGCAAGAGGATCTACAAATGATGGCTTTGGAATTGATTTATCAACAAAACCAAGCTTATTCTTGGCATTTAAATCCATAATCATAGCATGGCTCAATGCATTATAGTTGGGGCCAGTAAGAGGATGTGAAATAAGAGCAAGACTTGGATGGCCACCGTTCTATGGGAAATATGGATTCCAATTGTTATCGAGAGACTTGGGTGAAGTCATGGAATTAGTGGATGAAGAAGGAGGCATGATAAGCTGGAACCTATTATTGTTATTGTTTTACCAACCTCATGCCATCATCATCGTCAGGAAGCAACAGAAGGATAGTGCTCTAATACCATATTAAAAGGAATGGAAAATTGACACATTATGAATATACTACTATATTATCATCTGAATGGATTTCATAAACTTACATAGCAAATGACTCTATTTTCATGCTAAAAATGTGAACTACAGCTCAACAAAATAGAAAGAAACTAACTATGTCTAACTACATAACAGAAAGCAAATCAACACAACAGAAAGCATGAAAAGAAAAACAAATCTATTACACTATACTGATGCACCAAGAATACTAAGAGATACTGAAGTTAAACATACAATTTTAACAGCAAGGCTGGAAAGTCCTGCAGATGTAGTTAAAATCATTATCCTCTTATGTACCATTTTCTATACCTCTCACAAATAAGTGGGATATATCTTTAAAGCCTTATCCATTTCTATGTTCAACACTGTAGTTGTAAAGGAACAAACATGGGGTTGAACACTATACAACTATATGAACTTTTTAATGAATAAATATTATGTTATCCTTGTTACAACAAGCATGTAGACTAAAAGTACCAATTAATTAGTCAATCATATTCCTACTAGTAGTACTCACCAATTTCATGTTGTGTAAAAAAAGAAAATTACTAGCAAGTATTGACTAAGAGAAATGACAAGGCAAGGTAGTGATGTAGAGTTTGGTGGTATCCGAGGGTTGGTTGCTTTCAACACTGATCACAAACACCAAGAATCAAATTGCAGTAGGACACTAGGACATTTTGGTTTGTAATTGCTGATTGGATTTTTTTTTCTCTGCAACTTAAGGATTGCAGTTTGGTTTTAGTGTAATTTTGATCAAGGGTGTTGGTGGCCATTTGTTGTAATTCTAGTCATGGATATTGTTGGTTTAGAGAATTAGTTAAGAAATCAAGGAAGTGGTATAGGGATAGCCGGCAAAAGATTTTTAAAAGTTGTGTTAATTGTATTGAAAAGAACAAATAGAAAAAGGTCAGGAAAGCCACCAAGATTAGTTGGTTAAAGACTTCTAAATTGTATCTATCAAGGTTTTGGTTTTGTTTTATACCACCAAACCAAACGAAAAATAGAAAAATTTAATAGATGAATGTATCATAATTAATCAATATATCATATATTATTTTAAAAAATAATAATGGAATCATGTACTTGTATACACTGTAATAAATAAGACTTTTAGTAACAAATTCAATGACAAGTGATATTATTGCCCCTGAAGGTAATGCTTTAGTTATAATTTTTTACTATTGTTACCAAACCATTAATGTTAGTGACAAGATAAGTTTATCATCACAAAAATAACAAATTTTAATGGCAAGTTTTATTTCTTGTCATTATAAATGTCACTAAAATTTAATTTTTATACTTGTCAAAAATTTTACACCGGAGGAAAATAGTATGTTTTAGTTGCAATAATTATAGTCATTGAAAAACTTTTTAATAATAAGATAAATATATTAATACTAAGAAAATATTTATTGGCAATATTGGTTGTCATAAATATTATATTTTTAATTATAATATGTTGACAATAAAAAAGTTTTAGTGATGATATTAGTTGTCACAAATATAATATTTTTAATAGCGACATAAATATGGATCATTAAAAAAAGCTTTAATGATGATATTGATTCTTACAAATATCATATTTTTTATGAATGTATTACTAAAAAAAAGTTTTAATAATAATATTGATTATCATAAATATTATACTTTCAATTACCACATAAATTTGTAGTCACTAAAAAAAAAGGCATTAATGACGATAATGGTTGTTATAATATTATTTTCATATAGTTTTGATATAATGTTTTATAATATTAATCAAAATGATATTAGATGCATATTTTTAATAAATTTGTATAAATACATATAAATTATTATTTTATAATATCAGAATGACATTTTATTTCAAGAAATTCTAAATTTGTTCTTATAAATACCATTAACATTTATTAAATAAAAATAATTTAATAATATATTAAATAAAAGATAAACATTTAATATAAATTATTTTAAAAATTCAAATGTTAATATTTATTTTGAAAAATAGAAAAGATAAGCTGACTTGAAAAATTAAAAGAATTAGAATAAGAAATAATAACTTAAATATAATAAATGCCATTTATATATCAAAATAGAAGTATGTATTAGTCGTTAAAGCGTTAATTCCATCTATAAGGTTTAAAAAATTATTGTTTATGGTCAATGATAGAGGTTTTTTGTATGAGAATATTGTCATCCATTGAGAATATTACACTCAGATTGTTGGGAAAGTCACAAAATAGGAGACAAAAAATTTATAACAAAGACTCTGAGGCACATAGATAATTACACTATTTTGAGTGCATATATAGAAGAGAGTTACCCCAGGTTATAGCAATGCCTCAAAACTCTCTTATAAAAAATAGAAATTTTAATTTTAAAAATTTTAAGTGCAACTCTCTTATATAAAAAATAAATAATAATTTAGAATAGTTACAATATCTTCTAAACTTAGACAATTATGATTTTTCCATATGAATCATATGTTTCTTGACCATGAGTCATCTTGCCTTTACACATAAATTTTCATATCTACTAAGCACAAACCATCTATCTTTTAGATATAAACCAATTATGTTTCTTGGATGAAAATTAACATGTCTTTTGAATCTAAAACAATATATATTTTAGATATAAACTCACATATTTTTTTGATAAAATTACTAGTGAAGGTGTAACCAAATTGAATAAAAAAAAGAACAAGAAGCTCTTTTTTATGAAGGTGTAACCAAATTGACCAAATCCAAAACAGATAAAGCATTATCGTTTCCCTCTCTCTTTTTAACACGCATTTTAATATTGCATATTATGTCTCATATATCATAATTATCTCATTTTTTTTCATCCCAAATTATAATTTATTATTTGCACGTATAACTTGCATTTAATTATCAAGCATAATTAGATTAGTTCATCTTAATAAAGACCAATCAATTCGAGCTAGTTGCATGCTCTAGCTAATCCTAACTAGTAACTTAGTTTTTGACTTAGCTTGGTTAGAGCAGGACTGTGGATTCAAAAGTGCAAACAAATCATCTTGTACATGTTTATTCTTTTCTTTATTTTGTGTAAAATGTGATGAGGATTCTGAATTGTGTTTTGCGAGACAGGGAAAGTATAATAAATGCATATATCAATAATAATGTTTTCTTGTTGTTGTTGTGTAAAAAATACTTTAAATCATCAAAAATAGGTTGTTCACAGAGTGATTCTAAAAATTTTGCTAGAAAAAGAACTTAATTGATTTTCTTCCTAACCTTCTCATTTAAGCATTTATGTTATATATCCAATAATTAAGATATATTATCTAAATTAATTTATATTTTTATGTAAACTCAGGACTTAAGTCTTCTAATGGGAAGAATAGAGTTATGATGTTTATAAGAAATCAGATGACATTTATGTTAACGAGTTAGTAAAAAATATAGGGGTTAGCTTTTGTTTTTAATTTTGTTTTATAGGCATTCTACATTCACAAAGAATTTAACACATTAGCTACTCTGCTTTTGCATAAGCAAATTGGGAAGACATTTTCCCAAAACTCTTCTTTGCAATCCCAAACTATGTCACCAGATGATTCTTTTGTCAAAATATTTAGGAAATAGCACTTAGACCGGGTATGAGATTTGGATTTTAGACCATTCCCTTCAAACACATTTGGAAAAGCATCTTAATAATTTAGTGACATGATATCTAATACTTGTAATTCTAGTGAGCCACATATTTATACATAAGTGAGAGCCCAAAGTTTAAAGTCAAAGTAAAATTTTAAATATGAAAGAAAATTGACTATGGAAGGAGCAATATTGACATAAATTTTTCAAAAGATGCTTGGGATAGTTCCACATGAAATCAATAATTTGATGACCCACCTCTACTAGCAAATTTCTATTCCTCTTTTTTACTTTTCTTATCTTTTTACAATAGTAGGAACCAAAATTTGATCAACTGTTCTTGTCTGAGTATTTAAAATAGTTTCTTGGCTGAATATTTACTAAGAACCAAAATTGAGGGACTGTTTTTGGCTGATGGTAAGTCAGTTTTTTGCCCAATTTTGCTTGTGATTATTATTAACTAGAAATAGTAGATAATTAAAATGGGATATGGACAGGCTAAGTTTTGGTCCCTAATTGAATTTATGCTAAACTGATAACTTGATAGTGTTAACACTTGGTTTGCTGCAAACAAAATATTTGAGTTCTATTATCATAGACAATTCAAATGATATTGGAATGTGCTTCTTACATTGGCAGACAGTTGCCTCTTGTTTTAGGCACTTGGAAATTGCTAGTTGATTAATGTAAGGCACTGTTTTGAGGGAAAAATGCTGATTTTGGTGCTTTTTCTGGTTTTTCCTAGAAAAATAAATAAACACTTATAATATAATAATAAGTAAACCAAAGGAAATTAGCAGAAATTTAGCTTTAAACAAAAAGGAAAAAATTTAGAAATTTAGAAAAATAAACACATAAACCAAGCTAAAAAGGGGGGCCGGTTAATTTGAGGTAAAAAATAGTGGGTCCTTAGCAATTTGCACCTTATAATGTAGGTCAAAGAATCAAAGATTAAACCTCTGATTGTTTTATTGAGAAACAATTTTTTAGAAAAATTTTATTTATTTATATTAAATAAAAAATTTTCATATCATTTATATATCTTATGATTAAGAAAATATTGTATGGTGTCAAATTTTTGAAAAAAAAAATAATTTTCTTTTTGTTATAAAGGATATTATTTTTTACCATACTCTTTACATTTAATATTAAATAAATAATACATTATTTATTATCTTAATATTTTATAATTATAAATATAAAATAAGATTATTCCAACAAAATATTTTCTGCCACAACAAACCGAACCTAAGTTTATAACCAATGCTGGTCTGTTCGACAATCATTTATGAATGCATTAGTCATTACTGCAGAATCTCATTGTAAAATGGTAAATTCATTCGTGCATTAAGTGAAAACTACATCATTGATAGCTTGACTCACCAACGAATTAGAGAATGTCACATTTCATTGTTAACCTTTAGTAACAGGTCTTCTTGGAAGGAAGCACTGATAGTTGTTAATTTTAAATAGACAGTTTGTCTTGTTGAAATTATAAATTTGTTCAATAAAAAGTAACTTCTATATACATTCTAAATAATCAAATAAACAATTGAGACAAATGAAATTATATATTTTTAATAAAATTAATTATTAATAATCAATTATCACATCATTATATCAAACAAATTAAGATTAGGATTAGTTACTCTTACTACTCAATAAACAGTAGTAATAAAAACAAGATTGCTAGTTCATCTTATCAAAAAAATCGAATTGTATGTAGGACTTGTTTAATATAACAATTAGATAATTGATTAAAAGTATAATTGATTAATAATTTATTTTTAAATAATTTGTTATATATAATGTATTTTACACTTGGTTAAATTATTTTATAATTGGTTGTATAAAATCTATTTTTGTTTAAATGATATATTGAAAAATTATTACTTAATGTCAAATCATCGAAAAAAGACAATAAAGATATATAATTTGATTAAATCACTAAAAAAAGGTTAATTTATATATAAATCTTAATATTGGTAGCTTTTCAGTTTAATTGAAATTTTAACTTATAATTAATCAATGAAAGATTTTAAAAATGTAATTAAATATTTTTCAAAATATTTTAAATTAATTATTATACCCAAATTAATTTTTGAAGGTGCTAATTGTTATGTTAAACAAGTTATTAATTGGTGAACAAAAATACCTTACATGTTACTGATTATTATATACCCTATTTTTTGGTTTAAAAGTCTGGATTTTCATATTCCAATCACAATATATTCGATTCAGTTTTCTCATGACCGGATTAAAAAAAAAAAAAAACTTGATACATGTTTGCATTGGTTACTTAGAAAAACAAAACTTTCTTTATATAGAAACAAACTTGTTAAAAAAAATATATTGAACTCACATGGTTAATCAACTGGAAAGTAGTATATTATTTATACTAAATAAAGAAACTTTAGGCAACAAATTTTTACAATAAATTTAAGAACCAGATGGCAATAAAGGTAATTAATTTTTATATTAATTTATGAAAATTACGTTGTCAAAACAAATTTAGAACTTTTTTTAATTAGAAAATAGTTACACCAATAAAAAGTTTTAAAATGTTTTTCATAAATTACAAGAATCATTTTGTACGAGCCCATTCTATAACCTCATACACATAGATTTTCTATTTTGCGTTGATGGCCCACTTTGAATAAATTCTATGGGGGGCATAATTTGCAGTTCATACTAATATATGGGTTGAAAAATAAATTAGTCAACTTAACAAGTAAAACAAGTGCTTCTTCTTCGTTCATCCCAATGAAATGTTATCCTATAATTTTAATAAATGTTATACTACATCACACATTGGCTTTTAGATTTTATTTGCTTTTAAAAAAAATAAAATTTTATGGAAAGTATTTTTCTAAAAAAAATTAGAAAATAAATTAATTTTTTGTTATTTAGATATATAACATAAAATATAATAGTTTTTTTATTTAATATATAAAAATAAATTATTTTCTTTTATTCATACATATAAATTAAATATTTAAGATTAAGTCATACAATAATTATTTTTGTTATTAGAATTACTTTATGATAAAAGTTAATAAATCCTTATTAATAAAAATCAAAAGTTAGATATATTTTGTAATAAAGTTAATATTCAAATAACAATATTTAAATCCTTATTTTTTTTTATCTTTATCAATATTTATTCGTCAAGCTAAAACATATATTCAATTAATTTTAGTCAAAATCATTAATCATATTTATCAACTCTCTTAATTATTTAAATAATTTTTAATATAAATTTTAATAATATTAATATTTGTAAGAATGAAAAGAAGAAGAGAAAATGAAAGATAAGAGATGGGGAGGCAAAGGAGGTGGAAAGAGAAGTGCGGAGAGAAAATAGTAGAATAGGACAGAAAGGAGAAATAAAAGAAAGAAAAGGATGAGAGAGGAAAAGATTGAGAGAAATAAAGAGGTGAGAAGCAAGAGAGGGATAGAAAGCAAGATAGGAGAGAGAGAGAGAGAAAGAAGAAAGAGAATGGGAAAAGATGAGGAAAGGAAGTAAAGAGGAAAGTGACATTACGCAATGTAATATAATTTATAAAAGTGATTTTTTTTTATTGAAAAGAGGAAGAAACCCTTTTTCAAATATATTCACTTTTTATTAACTATCAGATGATCAACTTTCTTATTAATTTCAAGTTAATATAGGAAAATTAAAAAAACATTTTTTAAAATCATTTTCCTTTTAAACAAGCAGACCTTTAATGGAGGATAAATCAATAAAATATAATTTTTTTATCTTAAAATTAAGGTTATTTATTAACCTCTATAATTTTTATATATTTACTTTAAACAACAAATAAGAAAAACAAAGGAACAGTAATAAAACAACCAATGATTTCACGATGAAAGTAACTAAAGATTCTATCTCTTTGTTTCTTAAGAAAAGTTGAAATGAAAACCATTAGAATAAATACTGTTTAAAGATTTGTCTCAAAACGTTGCCATGTAACAATAAGCATAAGTTCCTTTAAATACTTTGATTTAATTTCCTGATTTGTTTCTTAGTATGTTATAATTTAGTTTTACTTTGCATATGTTTTTAATTTATGTTTCTGGTGCGTTGGTGCATATCATATGTTTTTTCGTAAATTTCTTCATTTATTCCTTTTTGTTTGAAACTAAGCTTTTTGCTAATTTTCTTTGGTTTTGTTTTAGACTCCTCTGATTTTATTTTAAAAATAATTTGCAAATATATGATTTTGTTATTTTACAATCACTTGATGCAAGAATTGGACATACTACAAAAGTGAAATGTTCTTCTTTTGCTAGTCATGATATACCTCCACAAGCATACTGTGGTTTTGAAAACATAGACTTACGATTTGAAATGTGTTTTGTTGAATAGTGAACCCTAGAATTATTATCAATTAATGTTTAAATACAGGATTTCTAATATTTCAGAAAAATATTTGAATTCTTATAGTCATTTTGTCTAAAGATATATGAATTTATTATAAATTATTCATGTAAGAAGTTGCAATGTATAAAAAAAATAAATTAGATCATAAAAATGTAAAAAATTATCAAAAATTGTATTTAATATATAACAGTTTATAGGATTTTAACGGTAGCTATAAACTGTCATAAAAAAATTAAAAAAATTGAAGAAAAAATCAAAACTACCATCAAAACATTAAAAAATCGCTGTTAAATTCGTTGTTAAAAATTGAATTTCTTTTTAGAAAACAATTTAAACCCTCCATTAACGACATTTTAAAAAAAAATCGCTGGTTGTGTAACAAGATTAAAGTCAATTAAAAAAAATCACAAAATTCACAATTTTGCGAAATCACCGCTAAAATTTTACAGTGCCATATAACTATGCTGATTTTAGAAATCCCGAAAAGGATTTTAGCGACGGTTTTTGAAAAAGAAAAAAAAACACTTATAAATTCTCTTTCTTTTGAAGTGTGCCTTAATTTGCCGAGCACACCTTGTCCAATATGTGAAAAATGTCTAGATCTACATAACCTACAGAACTCAATTGAATTCACAATTATTTGATACATTATCTGAACCAAAAAATTAAATCTAGAAGCTGTTTTGTACGAAGGTGCAACCAAATTGACCAAATCCAAACCAGGTAAAGCATCATCGTTTCTTTCTCTCTTTTAACCTATGTTTTAATATTGCATACTATGTCTCCTATATCATAATTATTTCATTTTTCCCAAATTATGAATTGCTATTTGCACATGTAACACGCATTTAATTATAAGCATAATTATAGATTAGTTCATCTTGATAAAGACCGATCAATTTGAGCTAGTTGGCATGCTCTAGCTAAGCTTCCTAACTAGTTATTCAGTTTTTGACTTAGCTTGGTTAGAGCAAATCAATGGATGGATTCAAAAGGGTACACGACGATTAGTTTTTAACTTACCATGATTAGAGCAAATCAAAGGATTCAAAAGGGTACACGAATCATTACATAGATTTTTTTTTCTTTATTTTGTGTAAAATGTGATTATCACTCTGTTGATAGTGAAATCCAATCAATAGGTATAAGTTCAGAATCATCCCAAACTGTAAGTAAAAGAAATGAACTAGCGGAAAAAGAAGAAGAAAAAGGGGGAAGAATAGCAAATACCAGAAGTTTTTACGTGGTTCGGCTAAAGTTAACCGGCTCCTACGTTCACGGAGATTTATATTGGTTTTTGTGTGGTGATTCTCCGTTCAACTCAATGAAAATGCAAAGCTCAGTGGCTATTCCGACAGAGTGTCTGGTTACAATATTTTTCACTACTACTTATACAGAGGTCTCCTCCCCTATTTATAGAAGAGGAAAGAGCTACAAGTGTAATTTATTCTACAATCAAAATGATTATTTTTGCCACATAAGGCAATAAATACTTGGCATCTGATACTAAATGCAAGGCAAATTATTATCGAACTGTTGGGAGCTAATGTGTCAGTTCTGGAGGCTAAGCTGTTGGTCGGGAGCATGTGCCCTAGGCTGGTGACTAGGCTTCTGTACTAATGTCCAGTTCACTGGGATAGTGAGCAGGACTTGTATCATGTAATCTATTGGCTAGAGAAGTTGACCTTATTGCTGACCCTGCCTGAAGCGGACCTAAGGAAGGCTGGTCTAGACATCGCGTTCTGCTCAACAAGCCAGTGCCCTTCTTAGTGAGCTGGTATCATGCATTAGACTTGTCTCGTGTCCTTGGTTCATGGGTAATGAACTGGCGTCTCACTAAGTGACCTTCATCACCAAGCGATTCGAGCCTCTTAATCAGCTGGGCTTTGCTTCTCTTTGGGCCTTGTCTAGTCCATTTTGGGCAGACTGAATAATTGCCCATAACATCAAGCTCCCTAACTCTTAGTTCGCTTTGCAGATTGGGAGTTGATAAATTTAGCTTTTTCTTTTTTGCTATTTTGTCTTCTAGCAAGCCAATTGCTTGACTTTCGACGATGGCCAAGAGTTGCAAGGCCATGGGAGGAGCTTCTGGCTATGGATGAGGCTCAGGCAGAGGAGTTGGAATTGTCTGATTTGCCCATTGGTGCTGGATGTCTCTAGATCTCTGAATAGCTTGACGAAGCTAAATGATGTTTTCCTTGCCTAAGAGAAATAGGGAAAGTTTGTGCAGTCTCTATGCACGCACCCAGCGCTGTTTCCTCTTGCTTCGGACTGGGTGAAGGCGGAACTGGAGTAATCCCTTTTGTATATTGTGGCTGCAAACTTGCTGGCGTTCACCTCCCTAGTCAGCCATAGGCTTGTTTCACGTTGTATTCCAGACCCTTTATGTAATTTACCTCATTAAAAGAGGTTTTGTAATGGAACTTTGCCTTTTATCATTTTGGGGGTGCCATAGAAGCGACCTGGAAGATCGTAGTTAACATCGTTAGTTCCTGCAAATTGTAATTCAGTAATCATGAAATGATATGGGCATTTGTTGAGCCAATCGGCTTTGAAAACATTAGTCCAGCTAAAACGAAGGGACTTTGTTAATAAATTATGACAAAAATATATATGCCATATCACATGACCAATCGGTCATATCATTTTGTTTTGATCGGTAACGAAATTGGCATCTGTGTGCCTTTTGTTGATCACGAGTTCGGGCACCGGGGGTGGTTGAGTACTTTTGCTAATGCTAGTTGTAATGTACACGTGAGTCATATAAGCATGACTTGGCTCGCACAAGGATTTGGTGCTTAAGCATTTCTTAGGCATGAGGTCATGTTCGACCACATGAGAATATCCCAACCCACACAAGAATCCGGTGCCAGTGACTCTTCTCAAATGTGGATCTATCATTGACCACGCAAGAGTTTGGTGCTTGAGGCACTTCTTAGACATGGCTCGTGCAAGATTTTGGTGCGTGGTTAGCACTTCTTAAATGTGAGATCTCTGGAGTGTCCCTCAAACCTGATCAGGTGTACCTTAATTGTCAGGTAAGGATGCCTTTGTGGTATGGCTTGTGCAAGAGTTTGGTGCTTGAGGCACTTCTTGGACACAGCTGGCGCAAGAGTTTGGTGCATGGATAACACTTCTTAGATGCAAGATCTTTGGAGTGTCCCTCAAATCTGACTGAGCATACCTCGATTGTCAGGTAAGGATGCCTTTATGGCATGGCCCGCGTAAGAGTTTGATGCTCAAGGTACTTCTTGGATGTGGCTCACACAAGAGTTTGGTGCATGGGTAGCACTTCTTGGACGCGAGATCTCTGGGCTGGGGATAGTGATTCATTACTCGTGATCTGTGGCTTCATAAGTCATTAGGCACATTTCCACTTGCACTTGTAGGTGACTTTTCAACTTCTTGTGACTAGGCTATAATGATTTCTCCTTCTTCGGTCTGCGAGCTGTTGAGGTCGTCGAATGTTATAAGAGGAGGGCTACTTAGACTAATTCTTCTAGGAATGAAATGGAATTTGTTGCTGAGGTTTCTTCTACTAGAGGCACTGCTCAAAAGAAAGGTGATTCCTAGGTCATTAAAGCTGTCGGTGCTCTACCGAAGGATGCCTTCGACACTCCTCCTTCTAACCCCTACCCTCAAGAGGGTCCCGTTTCTAATACTCTGGCTCTTTAAGCTATGAGCCCTATATTTTTGTTTTATTTTGGCTCTTGTAATGTAGCCCTTAAACTTTGTGAGAACTCATCTTGTTAAGAATCAAATGAATTTTGCTGGTTTTTCTTACATTTTTTATGCTTGAACATGCGAGATGATAAATTTTGGTGCGAGAATGGGAGTCTATGGAACCACCCAGCGCGCACCTTTTCACGTAATGCATAATTTTTCACACAGGACTTCATTGAAAATTTTTATTTCATACAAGAATGCAAAGAATTACATGAACACTTGCACTTATTAATTTTCACAACTAATTGGGGGTTTTATTGATAATATCGGTGGAGATGTTCAGCGTTCCAGGCTCGAAGGAATTCTATCCCTTCCATATCCATCAAGTGATAAGCCTCACTACTAATAACCTTTTTAATAATGTATGGGCCTTTCCAGTTTGGCCCTAAGGTCCCCTCGCTAACTTTTTGTGCTCTCAAAAGGACAAGACGCAGAACAAGATTGCCAGGCTTAAAGCTCTGAGCTCGCACCCTCCGGTTGTAATACCTCACAACGCGCTATTGGTAGGTCACAATTCTGAATTGGGCTTTCTCCCTCATTTCTTTTGCGAGGTCTAGACTCGCAGCAAGCAGTTGATCATTATCTTCAAGGTTAAAGGTAATTCTTCACTAAGAAGCTACCTCGAGCTCTGGAGGGATCATCGCTTCGCACCCGTATACCATTGAGAAGGGGGTTTCTCCCGTGGTATTGCGCACTATGATTCTGTAAGCCTATAATACTTTTGGCAGCTCATTCACCCATGTCCCCTTCTTGGCGTCTAATTTTGTCTTTGCTTAATTATCTTGTTGACAGCTTTAACCTGCCCGTTGGCCTGCGGATGATCCACTGCTAAGAAGCTTTTCATTATTCCCAAGCCATTGCAGAACTAGACAAACTACTCGCTGCTAAATTGGGTCCCATTATTAGTTACAATTTGTTAAGAGACTCCAAATCTGCAAATAATGTTGTTCCAGACGAATCTTTCGATCTTTGTAGATGAAATGTCAGCAAGCTCTTTTACCTCTACCTACTTGGTGAAATAATCTACGGCCACTACTACATATTTGCAATTACCACAAGCTATTGGGGGTGGTCCAATTAAATCTATACCCTAGACTGCAAAGGGTCACAGACTAACCATCTATCTTAAGTAGGATGGAGGAGCTCGTGGGACTTTTGTAAACCTTTGACATTTATCACACCTTCTAATGAGGTTGATAGCATCCTGTTTCATTGTGGGCCAGTAGAATCCTTGTCAGAGAGCTTTTTAGGCCAAAGATAGCCCCCCGGCGTGGTTTCCACAATGTCCTGCATGGATTTCTTCCAGAATGGTATAGCAGTCATTGTCATCAATGCATCTCAAAAGTGGAGTTATGAACCGTCTCTTATATAATATATCATCACAAATGTAGTATCTAGCCGCTCGAGCTCGCAATCGTCGCGCTTTGAGTTTACCTTCTAATAATCTGCCTCCTTGTAGATAATCTAGGATTGGATTCATCCAGGATCTCGATGATCTGGCAATTGCTATCACGATGTCATTCTGCTTAATGCTTGGGGATAAAAGAGTCTTGACTGGTAGTGCTTCCAAGAAGTCAACATCCTCTGTTATAGCCAGGCGAGCCAAGGTGTCTGCATGCACATTTTGAACTCATGGAACCTGGTTGACTTCATATTGTTGGAAGCCATTTAATGTTTCTTGGACTTTTTAGAGATACTTAGTCATCTTCGAGCCCTAGATTTGATATTCACCCTTCACATAGTAGACAACAAGCTGTGAATCATTAAAGATCTTTAACCTCTCAACTCACACTTCCTTGGCCAACTGTAGTCCGACTAACAATGCCTCATACTCGGCTTCATTATTGGTAGCTTGAAAATTAAACCTCAAAGCATAGAGGATCTCATGTCCTTCTGGACTAATGAGGAGTACCCTTGCTCAGCCTTTTGATCATTTGATGACCCATCCACATACAACTCCCACCATAGGGCTTCTGAAGTTTCTGCTTCTTCTCGCATAGGCCCCATGAATTCTGTGATGAAGTCAGCTAGGACTTGTCCCTTAATTATCAGCCTGGGTTTGTATTCAATGTCAAATTGGGCCAGTTTAATAGCCCATTTGAGCAATCGACTTGAAGTGTTCATCTTTTGCAAGACTTGTCTAAGTGAAAATTGGGTGAGAACCATTATACTATGGGCTTGAAAATAAGGTTGCAACTTTCTTGACGCAATGACCAGGTAGTAGGTGAGCTTTTCCATTGGCGTGTACCTTGTCTCAATGTCTAGCAGTCGCTTGCTTACATAGTAAATGGGGAACTGAGCTCCTTCCTTTTCCCACATTAAAGCCACGCTGAGAGCGTGTTGGGACACTCCCAAGTACACAATTAACATCTCATTTTCTTTCGATTTGGATAAGAGCGGAGCTCATTCGAGATACTGCTAAAGCTCTTGGAAAGCAATTTCACATTCAAGCATCCATTCTAGCTTCTTCGCTTTCTTCAGGATGTCAAAGAAGGGGACACATTTGTCTATTGCCTTCGAAATGAATCTACTAAGTGTTGTGACCTAGCTGTTCAAACTTTGTACATATTTGGCTCCAGTGGGTGACCGCATGTCAAGGAGAGCCTTCATCTTTTTTGGATTGGCTTTGATCTCCCTACTGTTCACTATAAAGCTGAGGAACATCCCCGAGGTGACCCCAAATACACACTTAAGTGAGTTTAGTCTCATCTGATATCTTCTCAAGATCTAGAACATTTCATCCAGATGACGGACATGGTTGGCTAGCTATGTGGACTTTACCAACATTTCGTCCACATATACCTCCATTGTTTTGCCATTTGATCATGGAACATCATGTTCACCAATCGCTGGTAAGTTGCTCTTGCATTTTTAAGCCCAAAAGGCATTACTTTGCAGCAATATAACCTACGATCGGTAATGAACAAGGTGTGCTTTTCATCTTCTGCGGCTATAGGGATTTGAATATACCCTGAATAGGTGTCCATGAAACTAAGGAATTCATAACCCACTATCGCGCCCACAAGTTAGTCAATCCTCAGTAGAGAAAAGCTATCTTTTGGGCAAGCCTTGTTCAGGTCAGTGAAGTCTATACACATCCTCCATTTCCCATTTTTCATTTTCATGAGGACAGGATTGGCAACCCAAGTGGGGTAGCGGGCTTCTCGAATAAATTTGTTCACTAATAGCTTGTCTACTTCCTCCTTCAATGTGGCATAGCACTCAACTATCATTGGCCTTCTCTTCTGGCAAACTGGTTTGTACCAGGGGTCGATGTTGAGTTTGTGTGACATAACCCCAGGATCAATGCCCACCATATCTTCATGGTTCCAGGCAAAGATATCTAGATTGGCCCAGAGAAATCTAACTAGCTGTGCTTTTACATTAGGTGGCAAGCACTTTCCTACTTTAAGGCATCTTTCTCCATCCTCTTTACTAACCCTTACTTCTTCAAGCTCTTCGATTGGGCAAGTAGCTCACTCGATGTTCATCTCACGATAGTCGAGGTCGTAGTTGCCCCCTTTAGTGCTCACTGCTAGGGGTTCTCCTCCAAATACTACATGTACTTTCTTGCCTTGTGTCCCAAGTCTGACTGCATCCTCATAGCAGCGCCAGGCAGTTTGTTGCTCTCTCCACAAGCATCCAACCCCATTTGGGGTTGGGAATTTAATAGTAAGCGTCCTGGTGGATGCGACTATGTTCAGATTATTCATAGCGGGTTAACCCAATGCCACATTGTAGGCTTAAGGGCAGTCTATAATTAGAAAATTTACCATAACTATCGTTTTGCAGTCTAGATCTCCCAAGATAAGTGGTAGTCTAATATGACCTACCGGTACTATTCCGTCCCCCATGAAATCACAGAGGGGTTTAGGGGAGGGGTTCAATGCCTAACTGGTTGAAGCATCCTTTGTACATTACATTAATAGAGCTGCCAGTGTCAATCATTATTCTCCTCACATCAGCACTTCCAATCTTGGCACGGATGACTATCATGTCATTGTGAGGGGTATGAACTCTTTGTGCGTCTTCTCTGATGAACGTGATGCTTTTCGAGGTTAATCTAGCTTTTTTCATAGGCCTCTCGCATTCCATATGACTCGTGACCAAAACATAACTCGTTGCTTGTGCATAACGATCACGTGACCTATTTGAGGCGCCAACAATGTAAGGTCCTCCGTGAATGGTGAAAATAGTCCTTACTAAAGGTGTTTCCTTATGCTATAGGGCTTGTTGTTGTGGATGTTGTTCTGGTTGCTAAGGACATGGGGGCGTTGTCCCAAAGGTCTCACCACATAATCCCTCAAGCAACCTCTCTTAATAAGGCCTCGATGGCTTCTTTCAATGCCCAGTAGTTAGAGGTGTTGTGCCCAACCTCCCTATGGTAGGCTTAAAATTTACTCTGGTCTCTTCGTTCGACTGGAGCTTTTATGGGTATAGGCCTTCCAAAGTCCTCATTGCTCTTTTTGGTCGTGAAGATCCTGTCCAAGGTATTTGACAGGACAGTATAACTATCATAGTGGCCTTGGCATTGCGATCGCTCATTTCTAGCCTTTTTTATGACCTGATTCGTGGAGCCACTCTCCCGGCCCTCTCCATTGCTCTTACCCCCAACCCTCTTTCTACCCCTACTAGAGCCATTCACCTCCTCTTTTTAGTTAGGTTTCTTCGGGCCAAAGGTTTCTTCCTATCGAATTTCTTTCGCTACACTTTCATAGAACTCACCTAAACTCTTGACTAGGGACCTATAGATATCCTTATACAGCTTCCCATCCTTACGGAGTCCAACTGAGATGGCCATAAGGATACTTTCATCTGACGGGTTCTCCACGTTGACGACCTCACATCGAAATCGAGTGATATAGTCCTTAAGTGATTCGTCCTTCTGTTGGAAGATCGTCACTAGGTGGCAAGATGGGGTGAGCTACCTCTTTAGTGCTTTATATTGGTTCAGAAATTTTGTTTGGCATTCTTCCCAAATGCAGATGCCGAGAGCTAGAAGACTCCTGAACTAAGTTCTTGTTGTCTCCCTAAGAGTGGCGAGGAAGACTCAACACTTTACCAATGGGCTGGAGGTCTAGAAATCTATTTGGATATTGAACGTGTCCAAATGGCTATATGGGTCACTGTCCCCATTATATAGCAGGATGCTGGGGACCTTAAACCTAAAAGGAAGGGGCTTTGTTTTGATCTCCTTAGTGAATGGCGTTCTTTCGTTATAGGAATCTTAGCTACTCTAGGTCGCAGGTTTCTTTTCTAAATGCTTTACCCTTTGAAGCAGCTTTTCAATGACCAGGTCCTAGGCCTCGGACTAATGGCTAGTAGTTTGCCGACTCTTTTCATCTCGATGGTCGTGGGAATGGCAGTCTGAAGTTTTATGCCTTCGACTATTTTCACGGCCAAGCAAGCATCGATCCGTTCTACATTCATGGTCCATTTCACTGGAGCTCTCTTCTTGACCCAAGCTCTCACTTTGTTGGTCATCCTTCTCGTCTTCGCAAACCCTGTGGACTTCTAACCTTAACCATAAATTTGATGAATGAATGGAGCTGGCATGTTGGCACTCTCCCTTAACAGGCTCTTTAGCTAGGGCCTTGGTTGTTGAAGTCCCCTCTTCGATGCTACGACTCCAGCTTGTCTCTACGTGCCCTGTGTCTATGCCTGGGCCAATGCTCTAACCATATCTGCCAGTTCCTTCACAGTGTTCTCAAGGGCTTCCTAGCATTGGTACCAAGTCTGGGCTCTGTTAGGTTTGAGAATGGCAGGTTAGTATGGAGTGGGAGGTGCCATGCTCACAACAGCACCTGTTATGGGGATGGCAAAGTCCCGTTGAAGTTATATCTAACCTTCAGGCTGGCTAGCAGATGCTCCTATGCTTCTGGTAGTTTTTCCTCTCGCCATTACAGTAAAATGGTTTATCAAAAATGAAAAGAGTGTAGTGGGGGCCCTCCTTCTAGCACCAAAATATTGACGGTGAAATCTAATCAGCAGATATAAGTTCAGAATCACCGCAAACTGCAAGTAGAAGAAATGAACTAGTGGAAGAAAAAGAAGAAAAAAGAGGGGAAGAATAGCAAACACCAGAAGTTTTTACGTGGTTTGGCTAAAGGCAATTGGCCCCTACGTCTACAGAGATTTATATTGGCTTTTGTGTGGTGATTCTCCATTCAACTCAATGGAAATGCAAGACTCAATGGCTATTCCGACAAAGTGTCTGCTTACAGTATTTTTCACTACTACTTATACAGAGGTCTCCTCCCCTATTTATGGAAGAGGAGAGGACCATAAGTATAATTTACTATATAATCAAAATGATTATTTTCATCGTATAAGGTAATAAATGCTTGATGTCTGATAATAAATGCTGAGCAAATCATTGTTGAACTATTGGGAGCTGATGTGTAAATTCTAGAGGCTAAGCTGTCAGTCGAGAGCATGTGTCCTAGGCTGGTGACTAGGCTTTCGTATTGATGTCCAGTTCGCTATCCCTGTGACCTGGACTTGCATCATGTAATCTATTGGCTAGAGAAGTTAACCTTATTGTTGACCCTACCTGAAGCAGACCTGAGGAAGGCTGGTTTGAACGCCGCATTCTGTTCAGTGAGCCAGCGCCCTTCTTAGCGAGCTAATATCATATGTTGGACTTGTCCCGCATCCTTAATTTATGGATAGTGAACTAGTGTCTCGTTATCGTTAAGAGACCTTCATCGCCAAGCGATTCAGGCCTCTTAATTAGCTGGACTTTGCTTCTCTTTAGGCCTTATCTAGTCCATTTTGGATAGACCAAATAATTGCCCATAACACTCTTAATGGACAAGGTATAGTGACTAGTGAAATACACAATGATAGAATTATGTATACTTTAGTATGAGAGTGTGTTTTTAGTAACCTTCTTAAAATTTTATATATTATTATATATATCATTTAAAATGTCTTCACTGAATTTTAAATTTTATCTCCGATTGAGATATTGAAACAAGCCTTAAGCAGTTTTTTAACAATTATATTTAAGTCTTAATTTGACCACAAGTCATAGGGCCCTTTGTCTTGTTATGCTCATTAAAAAAATACCACCCAAAATAACATATATATAATATATGTAGTTAAAATTGATGGGTCCTAGTAGAATTAATTATGTGATTTTTATTCTTTCTAAATAAAAATTAAGATATCTTAATAATTGTATAGTCTTAATTTTACATGTAGCTACAATAATAATAAAAAGAACATTATTTTTAATGAAAATGGCAAAGAATCTACTTTGTAATTGAGAAGGAAATGCATGGAGAAATGATTATTTAGTTATATACATTGAGAAAGATATATATTTAACATAATTTATAATAAATTAATTATATAGTTGATTTTGAATTTTAAAATCATGTTAAGAACAATAATATAATATAATTATATTTTTTAAATTATAATATTTATAATTTAACATATATTATAATTTAAAATTTATATTAATTATAATAAAAAATTTTCTCAAAAGTTGGTCTAATATAATTAAATTCTGCTCTAAAGTAACATATTTGTTACATTTTAGTATTGCTTCTCTTCAGCCAGGGGCGGACGCGGGAATCTGAGCTAGTGGGGACTGGCCCGGATCCAAAATAAGAAAATTTATAATTTAGCCTCAAATTTTTTACTTTTTTTCATTAAGGCCCATTTTTAAAGATTTTTTTCAATTTAGTCCTTGTCGAATTTTCAATTTAGTCCTTTTATCAAATTTTTTTTTTAATATTATAATAATTTTTTTGAAAAACTTGAGTGGGGGCTTGAGCCCCCACTGAGCCCACGTTGGGTCCGCCCCTGTCTTCAGCTGAGTTCCAAGGGTTTGAACATTACTATTAACGACTCACACATAAAAAATCAAAATCAAATCCAGAATGTAATATATATATATATATAATATTTTAAAAAATATTGAATGTCACTTAGATCAAAGACAATAAAATATATAAGTTAAAAATATTACAAGAAATTTTTACAAATTCAAAGAAATAGATTAATCAAAATACATAAATTAGGTAAAAAATTAATTTTATTACTAAACTTAAAAAGCATATATTCACATGCACTCCGTACAATAGCCATGGAAAAACAACCTCAACGTGTTATGATATTAATATAAAAATATACATAAGAAAGTATTTCCTCTTCTATTAATTGTCCTTCTCACTAATAATTATTATCTATAATTAGATACAACAATCCGACGAATCAAACATAAAAGTGCGACCAGGCCAGTGAGTAACATCACAAATGCGGATCTGTTGCAGTTGGAGATCAACTACATCGGGTGCAGTCTAATAAGGATCGTTCGATCTGTGACCTGACAGTCCAAATCGTAACTTACAGTCTGATTATTTTATTCCTAAAAAATAAAATAAAAATTTATAAGTTACGATTTGGACCGTCAAATCGTAAATCAAACAATCCAGATTAGATTATACCCAATGCAGTTGTCCTAGCAACTGCAACGGATCCGGATCCGTAACATCACCCCCCCTTCTCCAATCATACAAGTTCAACAGAATGTGCACGCATGTCTCACAATCAAGAAGCCTTAACTGGTATCCCACGAATCTCTTTGGATTTTGGTACTCACAATTGAAGTTACGTACAGCTAAATGATAAAAATGGCATTTCCATCATCGTACAGATGCCCTTTCTTCTTCCAAGCCAACTTGACACTGGGGAGAAATAGTGACGTCTCAGGATAGCAGTAGCAGAGCATTTAAGTTTCTGCTGTAAGAATTTGATTTGAACGAATTTTAAAATAATTTATACATCTATAGCCGTTTTAATTGACCCTACATTAATGTTGGTTTATGGATAAATTTATTTGATGAGATTTAGGACTTATAATTTTTGTTATGGGGTTGATTCGGTTCAACTGCAAGGTTAAATCAAAATGAGTAATTGATACATCTTTCAAGGACTTAGTTTGTTATATATTAACCTTAGTTCTTCGATGAGATTGTATGATTGGTTCTCAAGCACCTACAGGTTCCATTAGAAAAAAAAAATGTAGAGTTTTCTGTATTGGAATTTTCTTATATAAAGTATCATAGTTTAATTAAATCATATATTATTGAATTGAATAAATATAATAACAATTAATTATTATAAATCAATTAATTAAGTGATCAAATTATTGGATTTGTAATAATACCTAAGCTATTGATGAACTTTAATGATGTAAGCTTTATCACTAGATCAATAATGATGAGTCAGTTGGTCCAATAGAGTTACACCAAGACAAATTCCTACTTATACTGTAATTGTCATATTGAGATTTCAGTTATAATTTTCTCTCCTATTTTCTCTGCTTGAATTATAAGGAGTGACCTGCTAATGAGTACTTTGCTATCATGGATTTTCATATAATATCATATATGATTTCATTACTACTAATTAAATTTATATATACAAATCCGATGCATCGTAACATGATTCAATAGATCTGTTGATTTGATTATTTTAATATATCTAACTTTTTTTTTCCAATGATTGACATTATACATATAAATTTAATTGATAGTAATGAAATCGTATCTAGCATTACGTAAGAATACATGATAGTAAAACATTCCTTAGCATATTCATTCCTTATAACTCTAGCAGAGAAAATGGAGAGAAAATTATATCTGAAATCTAAATGGGACAACTATAGCTCTACTAGGATATAAGTAGGAACTTGTCTTATTGTAACCTTATTGGGCCAATTAACCCATCATCATCGGCCCAGTAATAAGGCTCATACCACTAAAGTCCATCAATGGCCTAGATGTCATTACAAATCCAATAATTTGATCGCATAATTAATTGATCCATAATAACTAGTTATTTTTACATTCATTCAATCAAATAACATATAATTTAATTAAGTTATGGTAGTCTATATAGGAAAATTCTAACAATCTCCCACTTCGATAACATAGTTTAATAAATAAGAACTTAGATTACAATATATTACCACAATAATGAATGTCAACAACGACAACAATAATGACACCATTACAACCACTGGTTAAGCATAGGTACCCAATAATGCAGATTATCATATCCGATAGAGATGCTAATGTCATAGTCATGAATACTTATGTTTCAACAACTGAAACATAATATAGAGTGTGTAAGAAATCAGACATACATAGCAAAATATAATCATATGTACATCTTTATGAAAATGGTCTATGCATCTACCCAAGATGCCTAAAATGAGAATATATCTCAACATAGTAATAAGACAGGGTCTAAATGTTTCCATTGATATGCCATGGAACAAATATTAACAATCATTGTCACATATGCATATATGAAACATATGGTAATATCATTAATATTTCACTAATCTTTAGATAACAATATTTCAATTAGAAATATGATACTCCCACTAACACTAAACACCAAAAGGCTTAGCCAAACTCATTATAGTCACTTGTTCATGAACAATTTTTACACCTAAGCCTTTGGTTAGTGGATCTGCAAGTATACGATCTGTGGCAACATGTATAATGCTTGCATATCTTCTCTCTTTAACAAATTGATACTTAATATCAAAATACTTGTACGGACAATACTTTCATTATTATTTTGAGAAAAGTTCATTGTGGTAGCACTATCACAACATATGATTAAGGTCCTAGAGATGTTCTTTACAATTTTGAATCCAAATATTATATTTCTTAATCAAGTATCCTCAGAAGTGACTTTATAACATGCAAGACATTCTACCTCTATAAAAGAGGTTGTTATAATTGACTGCTAGATAGTTTCCATGGTACTGTTGCTCCTATTATCATAAAAATGTTTCTAGATATCAACATCATGTCATCCGGATAATTCATAAAATGAAAGTCAAAGTAGCCTGCAACAATTAGATTACCAAATCTACAATAGGTCAACACAAAGATTCTTTATACCTTATAGGTATTTTATAACTTTCTTCACAACAGTCTAATATTTTTTACTGAGATTACTCAAGTATCTCCCAAGTATACTAAACCATTAGTGATATAGAAATATGTACATACTTGAGCGTACAATAAACTACTAATAATGGAAGCATACGAGACCTACTTTAATCTTTACATTATTTTGAGGATATTGGACCCTAGGAAGAATCTCACACTTCTAGAAGGGTGCAATACTTGGAGAGCATATAAATCACATTAAACCTTTTGAGTATCTTCTCAACATAAAATCTTTAATACAAGTTAAGAAGACCTATCCATTTGCCTCGCATAAAGAAGCATCATTAAGATCCTTCATTTATAAAATATATAGATAGTATAAGATTTATCTTAATCATAAGGCTTATAACATTATTCTTAAAGAGAATATCATCAATATAAGACTAAAATCATAAATATGTCTGTACCAAACTTAAAATAGATACACAATCTGCATTTTTCTCCTTGAACCCAATATAAATAATAATCTCAATAACATTGAGATACTATTGTCTAGACATTTTATTCAAATCATAGGCATGAATCTTTTAAATTTGCACATTAAATGTTTTTTACTCTTCTAGCAATTATCTGGTTAATTCATACAAATAGTTTCTAGCTAATCACCATTCAGAAAGGTTATCATGTGTCCACTAAAGCTCCAAGTCAACATGAGCCACTAATGCCATAATAACTCAAAATGATTCTTCAATTAAAATAGATAAGAAAATATTCTACAATCAAAGTTATCTTTCTAAATATGGCCCTTTGCCACCAATATGACCTTATACCTCTCAATCACTCTTTGAGTATCTTTTGGTTTTAAAGACCTTTTTGCATCCAATAGACCTACAACTAACAAGTAACTCTATATAATCTCATATATCATTATGGATCATCACAGCAATCAAAGATTTATAGCTTCCATCCATTCTAAAGAATTAGTGCTTGAAACAAATTTTGAAAACTAATGATATCAATTCCATCACTGATGTCAAATTCATGCTCTTGCAGATATACCATATAGTCTTAGTAGTTCTTAGTCTGTGACTTAAGGTATTTTATTTACAAGACTTGGTTCTTTTCCACTATAAGAGGAGCATTAAATTCTGCAACTTCCATTATCAATTTTACCATATGTTGTCTTAGATCTATTTGGTTTGTTTCAATCGGTAGTGGTTCTAGTGGAATAGTAACTTATACCTCTCTCAGAGAGATATTACATGATCTTTTACTTTCATTATCTAACCAATAAATAAAATAAGGTCTTTCAAGCACCCACCCTAGTGGTGTGGATCAAACAATAAAATCTATTACTTTTATAGTTATTATCACATCCAACAAAGTGACAATCAATAGTTTTCAAATCAAGTTATTTAATAAACAAATCATATGGCTTTACTTTAGCCTTGTAACCCTAGACATGAAAATGCCTAAGACTGCGATTTTCCTATAAAACAAGTCATATAAGGTTTTAAATATAGACTTACGAGCGATTTGATTCAGAATATACACTACGGTCTTTAAAGCATCACCCTATACAAAGTCTTGAAAAATTTAATGCAACAACATGCATCTGATCATGTCCATGAGTGTGTAATTCAACCTTCTTATGATTCAATCCTATTCAAGCATTCTAGGTATAAGGTTGTTAGCTTAAAAAATTTACAATCTTGGAGATATCTTATTAAAGAATCAAAATTTATATCAGTTTATCATATCTCTATAACACTTACCACCTTTATCAAAACTAACACACTTGATTCTCTTATCATTTTTTAGTTAAATCTCAACTTTAAAATGCCCCTAAAAGAATTTAAGGATTCCAACACTTCAGTACATATTTTCACATAATAAAAATTGATCAATCATCAATGAAGAAGGAATATTAGTATCCACCTTTGGTGCTTGATGTAATTAGTCTACTTATATTATTGTGAATCAACTCTAGTACATTCAACCTTCCAGTCCATTAATTCCAGCAGGGAGTATCTCCCTTGATGTAATCAATACACACATAAAGAAAAGGATAAGTCTAGGTCATGAAAAATCTCTTCTTTCATCAATCACTCCATTCTTTTATGAAGATGTCAACTAGACACCTATTCTACAAAATTGAGGATCTCATATTAATTGTAACCCTTTTATATCCAACCACAGTATTTAACTAACTCTTTAATTTTCAAAAGACAACTACTTCTACATATTCATCTTACACTTTTCTACTATTTCTAATCCAACTATCAGCTTTTATCACTTGGCTTCCTCTTGTTTCTTAACGCTTATAATAAATTTATAATACAAATGATTGCACCTCCATCTAACCATCAAGCATTCAACGGAACATCTCACTAGGGCTAGTAGAACATCTTAATTAAAGTAATACACACTAAAATCAGCTTTCTTGTTTCTCAAAATTAGGTTCCTTTAAGTGTAATTTATTTTCACATTCAGCACTTAGTTCGTGTAAAACAAAGTGAACACAAAGATCCTTTAATTCTTCATATCATCTTTCATTTGACTAAATATAGAGGTCATTTTACTAAAAGCCTACTTACCCTCTTGGGTATAATATGATGTCTCAAGAATATCAATTTGAACCAGAAAAGACTTTAAAACATGCTAAATCAAATGGCTATTTTTTACATCGACTTTCATACTCATGAGCAATCATAATAATATACCGGTTCTACAATATACTTATTAATTCCACTAATACCATCCTAAATATTTTTATCCAACAATGGGAGGTAATATCCTTTTTAACTTTATCAAACTTTACAAACTTGTTTTCTACAAAATCCATAATTACTTTAGCATTTAGAAAGTCAACAATACCTTTCATGATGGTCTTTTCCTTAGTATACATTATAACCATTAAGTATACTTTATTAAAGTGTGCCTACTTTCTATGAAAAATCCTTGTATAGTTGTAGAGTCATCATCTATCTTTAACTATCCCTCTCTTCATGTCAAATATGAAATTTCATGATTGCTAGATATGATATCAATGATTTAGCCTACATATCTTTCACTCAGCCTAGTCCTCATAATTGGTCCCCTTTATCGTCTTCACAGTAATCAATTGCATAAGTAATAAAAGATTGAGGAAATAAAAATTTATGAAATTTATCATAAATTTTCAAATTGCATGTTTAACGTAGTCATGCTATAATATTTCCTTAATAACTATACAATTCAAAATAATATTACATTATGAAACCTTACACTTATAGGACATTTAAGATTTCATAATATAACACAAAGATTGAATGCTACATTCGTAAAATCTAACACTGGTAGGGTATTTAAAATTTTAAAAACATAACAAGCAATCCTAATACTCATATTATCACCAACAAACTATATTAATAATATTACAGCGATAGGGCATATATATCACTAATATAGCAATCTTCTAGATGTAATCAAAATTTTATGTCAATAAAATTTTATGTAGCTAGCTCTATGATAGGTGAATACATAATTGTACAAAATTTCATAATATAATATAAGTTGAAATTCGATTCTTACATAATTTCACAAATTTACACATAATAATCCAGAAACTATTCAAATGTACAAACGACATTAAATTAGCCCACAAAAATTATACATAGTAATATAATATGTAAGAATCATACAATAACTTTCATGCCCAAATAACATAAGTAATATGACTTCTACATAACCTTAATTCTATACATACTAACGTATAAAATTTAAATAATAATAAGATAATAGCAAAAAATTCTAGAAAAATTATAGAAGGTAAGGCAATATATAAAAATCATATGGCAAATTTTTCATACCAAAATAATATCAAATTTGCAATCAAATAAATTGGATAAAAAATAATTAAAATAATTTTATTTCCAAAAAAAATCTAGAAAAACACGCATTAAAATCGTCTCAAAGAATGGAGACTAACGGTGTGATTAGAATCATTTTTCACCATTGTCTTGGTGCTGCATGGTTCCCACATGTCGAGGGTGTGTATGGGCCAGCAGCTAGTACACCCAGTCTTCTTCTTCACCCAAACACTTATGCATTGGATTTCTGTATCTAGTTTCAACCTAGCTTAATTTTTCCATATTCTACCTCCATTTTGCAAAATTAATGCATGGATTTCTTTGCCCACATCATTTTCCATCAAAACCCTCCATCAATTTCAGAAAATTTGCACTTGCTTGTGCAATTGGAAAAACTAAAACTAATTCTAGTTTTCAAAAATTTATTTTCAAAAAATTTGAAAATTGATACCATAAAGCTTTAGGTTTTGTAGAATTGATTGAGAGTTTTTATCTACCTCATCATTCTATCAATTAAAACTTATTCAATTTGAATAAATATAATGGAATTGGATCGAATTTAAAAGAAAAAAAAAACACTCTTCTTAAATGGATATTAAGAAATTTCAAAATTGATAAGATTTCCAAAAATATTTATTTAAATTGTTTTGTGCCTTTTACACATTACAGATTGTTGAGATACAATCATAAATTAAATTAAAAAAATTCTCTAAATATGACGAATTTATGAATTGGATTTTTCAAAAAAAAAAAAAAATTATGGTTGCATCAATTCATGATTTTACCTCAAGAAGATTTACAAAAAAATTTATAACCAATTTGGAAATACATTAAGCCAAAATTATAAATAAATCTCACATTCTCAAATCTATAATAATTTTATATCATAAATTAAAAATGACATAAAATTTCATACAAAAATTGACACAAATTTGAGCATTTATAACATAAAAAGAAAATTTTGGCTTTGATATTAATTGTTGAAAAAATTAGATATATTAAAGTAGTCAAATCAACAGATTTATTGAATTATGTTATAGTGTATTAGATTTGTATATATACATTTAATTAGTAGTAATAAAATTATACTTAACATTATGTGAGAATCCAAGATAATAAAGTATCCCTTGACAGGTTCACTCCTTGTAACGTTAACAAAGTAAAGAGAGAGAAAAATTATATTTGAAATCTCAATAGAATAATATTTTGTTCAGCCGTGAAGCATAACAAGTTTCATAAGCTAAATTATTCGAAATTGTTTTAGGAAAGAAGATTGATGTGTGTCCCAAGCATTGGAGGAGGTCTTTAAACAAAATAGTAAAATTTATTAGGTAAATAAAATCTTGTAAATGTTGTCAAGTTGGCTTGAAGTTTTATAAGGATTCAAGATGTCATTTTAGAAATTTTGGATTTTATAAAAAAATTTCTTACAAAGAAAACTCTAAGAAAAATATTTTTTTTTGTCGTACACTTGAAGATAAAACGTTCAAAGACTGCCCTTTGTTGCATACCCATGTGCAGAAACAAATCAATAAACCTAGGCATTAAACACACTTCCCATTTTCATAACTTGGAACCAAGCATAAGTAAAGTCACAACCAATGTTGTCTGATTTATCTTTGGACCACAATTTAAAAATGAAATGACAATGGCAAACAAACAATACACGCAAAAATAAAAACCGCAACTAGGTAACATCTATGCGCCTATGTAATAGACTCCGACGTGTATTTCTAAGATGAGTAATAAAACGTAGACACCGAAGTTAATGACCCAAAGGGCGGTTTGCCACCCACCCCATTCCGAGTCGTAAATGGACCACCAGCATTAGGTGAGCATTGTGAGACCAATAAATGTAGATTTTTTTTTTGTTTTCTACTTTTCCTCGTATCCATTTATTTCTTAGAAACCTAGTGGGTCGTAAATTAGCTCGAATTAGTCTAGAATAATAAAACTCTAGATATTTTTTTGTTTTCTACTTATCCTCGTATCCAATTATTTCTTGGAAACCTAATGGGTTGTAAATTAGCTGGAATCGTTCTAGAATAATAAAACTCAATTCTAATTCGTTAACTTTTTGATTCACTCACTAACAAATTTTGTTATTTCTAGAAATCACAATGAACGGGTATTTCGATCCAAATTTAACAAGGAGTCCTCGTTCCAAATCTGTTAAAAATTTGACTCAAAAATTTAATAAGAAACTATTTTAAATTAAAAAAAGAAAAAATATAATTTTTTTTATTAATAATAACTGATTTATTATAAAATATATTAATCAAATGTTCTAATATGATACTATAAAAAATACTTAAAATTTATTAAATATTTAATAATTATATTCAAACTCAAATCATTAAATAATAACCTAATTTAAATTTGTCTGGTTGGATAAATATTTATTAATTTAAACAAAATTTATTGAATTTAGATATTTTTATCATCCCAATTTATTACGTTCAACCACTTAGGGTAGATGATCCAATCGTTGGTTTGTGGGGTAATTGCCCCCAAGCAAATTTTTTTACTCTGTGTATGCATGTACACTTATATATATATATATATATATATATATGTCCTCATAACTTACCTATCCTACAACTCATTCCTACATCAGTTGGAAAAAAAAATCTTTAAACAAGTATAAAAATGTTTTCAAATTTTATTTTTTATACACAAGAGGACGCACAAAAGAAAAGATATTAAAATAAATCATATTTTATTTTTATTTAAATTTTCATAATAATTTATGTTTATTTTGTAGGTTAAATGTTGCCCTCACAGATAAAAATTTCCAGATGTGCCATCGACTACTTATGGCTAACATCTGAGTTTTTCTGACGATAACACCAAACAGAAACAGATATATTGATGACCAGAGACAATCATATTTTTGATAGGGATAAAGCACAATTTTTTAAAGACATTTTACGAAAACCATTTAATGTCTTTTAGGTTATATGTAAAATTTCTTGAAAATTTTAGCATTTGAAAGTTATGATAGGTCTTGCCTTTGCATGTGACATGTCTTAGAACCTATTATACTCCTACATGTATGTTTTTTTTTCACCAAAATTTGGTGGTGTTTGAATAAATATAAATGCATTGGTGGTTGGTATGGTCAAAAAATTCGGTGGGCATATTATTGTAAGTGTGACGTGGTGGATGCACATGCGAGGCGGAGTGGTGTGTGTGATAATTGGTGGCAGCAAGTGAGATCTATAAAAGCCCTCATAAGACACAATCTTCTTCAAAAGCAGAAACACTTGAGATAGCTGAGTTCTAGGTTAGAGTTTCCAAACAAAAGAAAATGGCTTCAAGGCCAGGAATCCTCACTGAATGGCCATGGGCTCCTCTTGGAAGCTTTAAGGTTTCTTTGCTTTCTCCTCACTTATCCTATATTCTCTTCTTCTTTGTCTCTCTTTTTCTCTATCTTTTCCTCATTTTCTTTCTCACTCAGACATAAAAAACAGGCATTTTTTTAACCTTAGCGTAAAAATAAAATGGATTATTCTGTTCTAATTAGAATAATAAATCTAAAATCACTTTCTTATACTTATTTTTCTTTATATGTATGAGAATCGAGTATTCTAACTATATTAAACATATGAGGGAACTAGACTAAGGGTAAATAAAAGGATATAGGATCAGTATTATTCTTGTAAGAGTATGATATATTTTTTTACTTCAACAAGAGTTACTCAATATCACTTAACTTATCTAATCTTTTTACATGGCTGATAGGAAAATTTGAATTTAAATCATAGTTAGTCGAAAATATTAAGATAATCTTATTATAATTATTAATTTAAAGGTTTTTTTTGTTTTTTTGCTTCCCCTTTTAAGGTACTATGGCCCAAAAGAAAGAATATAATTAGGTTTATCCATTTACATGCTCTTTGTCATTTGTGAACCAATTCCATCATATTTGGAAATATTAAGTACGTAATTTTTTTTTATTTTTTTTACTTGTCATGCAAATCCAAAATATAAATGCAACTAGGAAAATCATATATGATATATTGATTATTTTCCTTGATTTTTTGTCTTTTTAATTAACCAAAATGTTTCTTGGATTATTTTTTGCAGTATGTGATACTGGCTCCTTGGGCTATTCACAGCACATATTCTTTCTTTGTGAAGGATAAGAGTGAAAGAGACTTATCCACCATTCTCATAATCCCATTTTTACTCTGGCGAATGCTTCACAATCAGATATGGATTTCTCTCTCTCGTTACCGAACAGCAAAAGGCAATAATCGGATTGTGGATAAAGGCATTGAGTTTGATCAAGTCGACAGAGAACGAAATTGGTGAGTTTTTTTCTAGTTTTTCTGTTTTAAATACATATACAAGGGTAATATTTTCATGTGTATTTAAAAAAAATTGATACCCTTTTATAAATGATCATCATAAAATTTATAATTTTTACAAAAAAAAATGAAAAATTTTGCACAAATTTTACATAAAAATATCTAAAAAATTGTAATTTTATCAATTAAAATTGTGTTACATTTTTTTATTTATATAAAAATTAGAATTTAAATTTGATTCTTTGTCAGTTTAAAATATTTTACAATATCAATAATAAATAAAAATGTATTATATCATTGAAAAAATTAAAAATAATTAAAAAATTTTATTCATAACAATAAAATTTTAATAATTTTTTAATGATAGGCAACAGAAAAGATGGATGATACTATAAAATTATTTTTATTAGACAATAGATTAAATTTAAAAATTAAAAATATTTTATATTGAAAAATATGAAATTATTAAAGAATTTACAAAAATTAAGAAAAAAAAGTGGGAGAGAAAGCCATATTCAAATATTAAATTATGATAGGCTAATTGGCCAACGGATGTCCTCTAAACGAGTAGACATTGGGACATTCAGATTTCTTGTTGGTTAAAAGATTTTTAGTTGTACTTACTAGGTTGAGGCTGTGAATATTAAACTAATTAAAAAATAATATTATTAAATATATTAGAGATAATATAATAATATTTAATACAAATAATATATTTATTTTGTGATTGGTTTAATAGGTATAATTAAATATATTTATTGTAATTAAAAATATGAGGTCTTGCTATTCTCACACTCTCTTTCACTAGTTGGCTACCGTTTGTTCTAAATTTGCATGCATAAGAGATAGTGAAAAAAGAAAGTGCAAGCGGTGGAAAAAAAAATTTACTCTTTGTTACATCATAAGTATTATTTTACTATGGTTTCATTTAATTTTTGTACCATAATTTTAATTTATTTTATATCTTAATTTATACATTATATATTATAAATTTAAATTTAGTTATTAATACTGTAAATTAATTTTATATTATCATCATTATCATATTAGTATAAAATTATAAAAAAATTTTACTGTTAATAAAAAATTTTACAATCATTTTTTAATAACATAAATTTTTTTATTTATTGACAATATAAAAAATTTTGTATAACAAAAGATGAAATTTAAATTCTATTATTATACATTAGTTTATTGGATAAAAAGTCATCTAATGGCGCCAATATCTTTTTGTGCAACTATTTTTAGCCATGGGCTACTTTAATTAGAAAAAACTTAATATAAATTTTAATTTTTACATAATAAAAAATATGAAATAAACACAAATTAGAAATGGTATGAAAAGCACGTCATTCTGTTTCAAATAACGATTAAAATTATAGCAGCCACCAAATTGTGAACAAACATGTAATGTGAAAGCAATGTTAGCAAACAACCAACGACCAGGTAGCATTCATGCATGTTTCCTTAATCCACATGTCACGTGTTACTTATTTACGTTATGCACAACGTGACATTTAGTCATCTTATTAAAATACTCAAAAATAATATTATGATTTTGATCGCCTCAAACACTACACAAGCCATACTAATTCACTCCCTTTTGTGTCATGTTTATTTTTTTAATTGATATTTTGGTTTAAATTAAAAGGGACTTATTTAACTTTATTTCATTTTTAATTTATATTTTAAATATATTTATACAATTATAAAATTCATCAAATTTATCTAATTTTACTAGAATTTATTATTTAACCTAAGATATATATCATATTATATAATTCACCTTTATTTTAACATTTTATTTATTATGATATAATCAAAATTTATATTTTAATTGAATTGTATCTATTTTTTAATATGTATTAAAGAAAAGAATTCACTTATGAATGAATTAAAATTATTATTTTTGACATAATTTTTTAATAATAAAAATTTATTTACAAATAAAATAAAATCAATTATAGAAAAAATATTAAAAAAAGAGCAGAGTTACACTGATTTTTTGTAAATATGTATTTATTTATTTAATTTTGATAAAACAGGGATGACCAGATATTGTTCAATGGGATATTATATTACCTGGCAGCTTATACATTGAAAGGGGCATCTCACCTACCATTCTGGAGAACAGATGGTGTGGTAATGGCAATATTGCTTCACGCTGGCCCCGTTGAATTCCTTTACTATTGGCTTCACAGAGCTCTGCATCACCACTTCTTGTACTCTCGTTATCATTCACATCATCATTCTTCCATTGTCACCGAGCCTATAACTTGTGAGTAATATTTATAGCTTCCCTCATTGCTTTCCAATTTTTTTTATTCCAAGTTTATCCCGGTATTCTAAAAAAATTCGAATGAATATGTATTTTTATAAATTTTATAAAAAATATTTTTTATAATTTTTATTTTTATTAAAAATTATATTTTTATATAGAAATAAGAAAGATTTTGAAAGAATATTTTGATACAATTTTCTTTAAAAATTATAATTTTTATATAATTATTGTTGACGAAATTTATATATCCTTACAATTTATTTTATAAAAATTATAAAAACATGGTATATGATTATCATTTTTGTTAGAGACTTGATGGAATCTAATTTAAGGTAGGTATATTGTTATATTTTTTTGTCAGAGATATGATGAAATTTAATTTAAGGATAAATTTATTTTGTGGAAAACCATTTTCTATAAAAAAAAGATTTTCATTTATTTGTTTATAGGATGCCATTTAGTTGTTAAAAAGTTTTATTAAAGAATGTAATTTTTTAAAGAATAAAAAATAATTTTATTATTTAATTAATCATTAATTAAAAAATGTAAAACATTCAGCAGTCCTAGGAAGGTTCATAAAGAAATTTATCTATTGAAAAGTTCAACTTTCCGTATGATTTTATTTTTTATGTGAACTAAAGGTGTCATAAGTAAAACAATTTTATATCTATCTTATTGTTAATAAAACAATAATATTATGTTAATAAAGGAAAATAACTTCCACTATAAAGCAATAAATGTTTTCCACAATATACTCATATAAAATATTAAGTAAATAAAACATTTTATATGATTTAATTTTTATAATTATAAATATAAATAAAGTGAAGTTTTTCCCCCCACAGCATATTTTCTGCCTTGCATATTAAATATAGATGAAGAGGGTCAGATATTTTACTCAAAGAAAGATTCCAAATAAAATGCTTCATTTCCTGAACAAATGAAAAGTTACAAAGTATTGCTATTTATTTTAAGGATAATTTGTAATAAATGAAGAGATGTAAAACTCATGCAAAATTTTTAATCTTTAACAAAATATTATGAAATATTTAATGCGTTATTTTCAACTTTATCAGTATGGAACACACAATTTTTATATGTATATATAATTATATATTATACATATACTAAATATATTATGAACATAGTTTGAAATTCTTTATTTAATAAATAAACGAAAATCAAAATTATTGATTTAATAAAAAAAGTACCACGTGTAGCCTGTCACATAAAAGAGAGAAAGAAGAACCTCGTATTCCGAGAGTTGACCCTAGATTTATGGCGAGCCAGCTGTACACCTGCTATTGAAAACGTCCTCGCAAGCTGTAAGAGAAGAAAAAAAGAGAAAAATAAATAAAGTAAAGAGAATTAAAGATGAGTAATTGTGAGGAAGGAGAATTAAAGTTAATGCTTTCCATTTTTTCTTCCTTTCTTTGTTTTTGGATGAAGGCAAAAAATTGAAGATAAATAAATTTTTTTAATTAAAAAAAGGGCAAATATGTCTTTAATAAAATTAAGAATTTTAGTTTTATTGAAGGTTAAATTGTTCAAGTAAATTCAAGTTTCATTTTCTACCATTTTATTCTTGAGGAGAATTATTTTTTTTTACTCCCATAACTATTTTCTTCTATTTTTTTCTTTTCTCCAAATTTTTTGTTATATCCAAACAAAAGAAAATTCATCTTTTTTCCCTTTTTCTGTTTTCTCCAATTTCAATCCAATCAAACAAAGGGTTAGCATTACAATTATATACATCCATTGTTCTTGAGGTTTTTTTTTTTTTTTATTTCCCCGTTGTTTGCTTGAGAGGTAAGAGAAAGAAAAGAAAATTATTAAAAAAAATAAAAAAATGATGTATTTTCCTTGGCTCGGATGTAAAAAGAACTTGAGTTAAGAGAGAGAGAGAGAGAGAGAGAGAGAGAGAGAGAGAGAGAGAGAGGAAATGTGCTCATTGGGCCCACAAAAATTTTCTGCGCCAAAGCAGAAAATGTTGCCCTGGACAATTCTACCCTAATTATAAGTAACATTAATAGTTTTATTAAAGGTATATTTGCCATTTTACATATTTTTAAATAAAAAGTGTATTCAAATTATATTAATTTCTTTCTTCTTAATTTCAACCGATCAAATAAAAAGAGAGAAAACTAAATTCTCACTACCTTTTTATTTATTTTATGTTCTCGTATTTTTTTTCTTCTCATCTAAACATAGTATTAATATTCTAAATATAAATTCATAATGCTTAGGATATGTGTTAAATAAATTTTCAATCCTTTTTGTCACAAAAAAAATTTAATTAAAAACCAATAAAATGACGGCAGATGTAATTTATAATAGATGTCAAATTTCTCTTTACTTATAATATATGATTAAAAAATTATGTCAACATGAAATCCTATGTACACCAGGTTTACATTTTTAATTAATACAAAAACCTTCACCTGACATGTATTTATATAATTATTTTTATATCCCGTCCTAAAGTAAAAAAGAAAAATGCATCTATTTAATTTAAATTTAAATATTTGCAAATCTAACCATTTTATGTATATGACTATCTATTTTGTTGCAGCTGTTATCCATCCATTTGCGGAACACATATCATATTTTGCGCTGTTTGCTATACCAAAGTTAGCACTGGTTTTCACAGGAACTGCATCTGTGGCAGCCATGGTTGGATATGTCACTTGCCTTGATTTCATGAACAACATGGGTCACTGCAACTTCGAGGTCATTCCTAAGCACTTCTTTGACATCTTTCCCATTCTCAAGTATCTCATGTATACCCCAACGTAAGTATTTCATATTTTAATTTCTTTTTTAATTAATATATATATTAAATAATGTTATATAATTAAATAGCATTATATCTTTAATAAGTTTTCTTTAAGGAGATTTGGTTATAATATACGTAGACAAGTTATATACACCAAATTATGTATAAGCTTAAACACTATTTAAATTTAAATGAAAGAAAATATATTAATGTATATAATTTTAATTGTATTCATTTAATATATAAAATATTAAAATACTGACATATTAAGTGAAAATAATATATTTATACGAGAGTGACGAACGAGTCATGACTTTTAGATCTTTGTATTGATAATTAAAATTAAAACATAAAATTATATAATTTTTTTAAATATTTATGTGACTTTTACTTATATCTTAATTCTAACCACCAATACAACATGTAATCATCATTTAAAACTTCTCTCACTTAATATGCCCTGTATTGTATAATAAACTATTCAAAAGTGTTTCTATTGTACTCAACCCTTGTGATAGTATACTCCAAATAATAATTTTCAACTACTTTAATGCTCTTAATTATTTAATAAAATGTATTTCTAATTATTGTTAATTATTAGAATTTAGGTCTTTCAGTATTGTCCTCTCTTTATAATCCTTTTATTCGTATGGATATTATTTTTTAAAACTCATTCCCGTATCAAATAGATAAAAAAATACATGTACCCATAGAATATAAGTTAAATTATTCTTTCTGATATAAATAAATAATATTATAAAATTAATTTATATTAATAATAAATTAAATTTAAAGTAACCCAACTCAACTACCACAGTACAAAGCAGAGTTTTTTATTTATTTATTTTTTAAAAAAGAATTAAGTATAATAAATATCAAAACCCAATTTTTTTAATCAGTCTGCAGTGAGCATTGAATCGTATCTCTTTCCATTAAATTGGTGTCACTACCATATTCCTGGTTACGACATCGGCCCTCCCCGCAGCCTTAAATGCATAATGGTCTCAGGTTATTAAAATCAGTTGGTGACAATTTTACCAAAGAGCCTTAAATATCAAATAGATATTAAATTTGTGGCTCACAATGAATTCTGCTGACAAAGTTAGATCTTGCCAACGGAGTTCATAATAATGGTGGAAGAAGCAAAATCAATATGCAATGCTTTCCTACCTTACCTGTCTGACCAAAATAAATATGCTCTAATTCTAAAAAATAAAAAAAAAAAGTCCCTTCAATTTTGTAAAATTATATCGAGATAAGGTGCATATATCTTATTTAAAAAAAAAAGGAAAGAAAAATCCCCTGCAGAAATGGTTGCATATATACTAAAACAAAATTTGGCATACAAATTGTTTAAGAATTTATGTATTTAATTTATATCAAATAGAAATACAAAATATAATTATTTTTATAATTTGTGAATATATACATTTTTTGCTTGCATCTTTCATGACCTTTCTACAGTTTTCTCTCAATTAATATATTTTATATCTACTTTAGTTGTATATATAAACCTATGTAAACTTAATATACAGACCATTACTATTTAAATTACAATTGTGCAATTATCACGCAAATTACGTAAAAGAGTATAACAAGTTTTAATAACATTAAAAAGAGATATAGTTTGCTTTTTATGTGAACAGGTTCACTGGTCAAATTTTAATTAAAATTTTGTGTTGGTCAATGCTTAGGGTTGAAAACTTGTTGGAAATTCTCAATTCCTCTAATTTATTAATTAGTGGTTAATCAAATAGTACATTTATTTATTATTTTTTATAAAAATTATTTTTTTTATGTAACTTTATATCAATAAGATGACCAATTAATCTAAATTTAATTCAGTTTAAATTCATGAGTTCATGTACCCAATTAAATGAATTCCTTTAAGGAGGTAAGCATGATTGTTAAAAAAATTTTAAACAAAAATATAATATCACTCTTTAAGAAACTTTATATTAGCATTTTACTAAAAAAAAATGTAGATGTGGAATTTATGTATACATTTGCATATATATATATATATATATAAGTTGAGCAACATGTAACTTAAACTTGTTTTATTTATTATACAATTGATTAAAATATTTGATTTATCGCTTATTTAACTTATTAAACTCAAAGTTGAGTTAAATTTCAAATGTTACACAAACTAATTCAACTCAATGCTAATCTTGTATTTATTTTCCTTAGGAAAAATAAATTTTAAATTATTTATTAATATGGTTAATTTTTTTTTTTTCAAAACAAAAACTGACTATGACAAGTTTTTGGTGACAGGTTTCACTCTTTGCATCATACCCAGTTCAGAACAAATTACTCCCTATTTATGCCATTATATGATTATATATATGGCACAATGGACAAATCTTGTGATGAATTATATGAACGTGCACTCAAGAGGAAGGAGGAGTCGCCACAAGTGGTGCACCTAACACATCTAACCACACCTGAATCCATTTATCATCTGCGGCTTGGATTTGCTTCATTGGCTTCAGAGCCTCACACATCAAAATGGTACATTGGGTTAATGTGGCCTGTCACACTCTGGTCCATGATGCTCACCTGGGTCTATGGACGTACATTCATTGTGGAGAGGAATCGTTTCAACAAGTTGAGGCTCCAAACGTGGGCCATTCCCAAGTACACTGTCCAAGTAAATCATTACCAATTCTTTTTCCTAGAAAAAAAAAAAAAAACTTATCCCACGTCTAATTTTCAACGTCACTTTCTACTGCCTCTAATAAATAGTAGAGGATTAAAATAAGTCTATTGTTATTATCTTATTCTCACTCACTCACTCACTCATATTCTCTCACAAGTAGGTATGGCTTAAAATTCTTTTATTTTCACTCCCTCACTTACGTTTTCTTATATATAGATAAGGTTTAAAATTTTTAAGTCTCATATGTTTATGAGAGAATATGAATAAAAAAGTGAGAATAAGAGAATAAAAATAACATTATTATACATATAACTTTCTTATCTCTTATTAAAAGTTGTGGTAAACATTCAATGAATTAATAAAACTCCTTTTCTTTTTCTAACATAACATTTGTGTATGTAAAAATTGTTGGGTGCACGATACTCATTCAATAAAAATAATAATTTTCACTAAATTTCTCATTAAGTGTCGCTTGTCAGAGTCATAAATATATATGTGAGATGAACAAGTGAGATTAAATTAATAAGCATGAGTGGGATTATCATAACTTCTAAATTTAATTTTTGCATTTTTTTTCTTTCATATGATTATTGGTTGAGCATATGTAAGTCATAGTTATTAATGTTTTAATTGAGAGAGAGAGAGAGAGAGAGAGAGAGCTTCAACGGAAAACCAAGAGGGATAACATAAATGTATAATATTATTTGTTTAGTTTATATTTCATATAATATACACTCTGCATACAAAGAATTATTTTATTTGCTTGTTTTTTTTTTAGTTTAGTTTATATTTCATATGATACACACTTTGCATACAATAATTATTTCTCGTGTGTGTGTGTGTGTGTTTATCATATTAGGTGTTGTGTTTCTTATTTTAATTAGATACGAGCTCTCATGTATTTGTGGCAAAATTAGATTATTATTTTAAACAAGTAACAAACTTTCATATTTCTCGAATGGAGTAAAGGTCATTTCAATAACATATAACTTTGTTCAAATGAACAAAATAATTAAGTTTCTCTTCCATAAAATAAAACCAATTTATATGTTAAAATGTGACTTAATTCTTGATTGGTTAACTGCTTCTTATAGTACCATCTGAAATGGCAAAAGGAGCTTATTAACAAGGTAATTGAAGAAGCTATACTGGATGCTGACAGAAAAGGCACAAAAGTGCTGAGCCTAGGGCTTTTGAATCAAGGAGAGGAGCTTAACTCATATGGTAGCCTATACATTAGCAGATACCCAAAGCTAAATGTTAAGTTGGTGGATGGTACCAGCCTGGCTGTTGCTGTTATCCTTAACACTATCCCTAAAGGGACTACTCAAGTGTTACTTGTGGGCAAACTCACCAAGGTTGCTTATGCCATTGCCTTCACTTTGTGCAAAAAGGGTATTGAGGTAAGTATATTTATGGTTCTTAGCTTTTGTCAACATATATGGCTATAAATTGTGATTGAAATTGTAATTTTAATGAATTGTGCATTCTGATATCACGGATATTATAAAAGTTAAAATTTAAGTTATGGATATTGTAATAGAAAAATTTTCATTTATAGTAGATATATTTTAAGAAAAAATCATAACAAAATTATTAGTATGATTTTTACAATCGTAACATGTTAAATATAATTATAATTACAGTTTGTTATATTTATAATGCCTTTTTCAATCACAAGATTATAACCCCAACATCACAATTTAGGATTTTGATTGTGAATGTCAATGAGGGTTTTATTCTCATACTCCCTCACAGAGAGCTGTGTGATTTTATGAAAAGTTATAATTTTTTTATAAAATTTACAATTTTTTTATATGAAGTTTATAAATTTGTCATAAAAAGTCGTAAATATTTAGTATATGAAGTTGTAACTTCGTCATAAAATCGTACCATTTATACATAAAAAATTGCAACATGAACAGCCATACGGCACATATTTGTTGGCTTTATAACAAAATTGCAAAGATTTTATGAAAAAATAAGAAAACTTGCAGAGGGAAGTAAATCCCTATAAACTATTCAAGTTAGGAATTTTCTATCTAAAGATTCACGGAATCCACAAATTAACAGCAATTGTCAACAAAGAAAAAGAAAATGGTGAGGCAAAAATGAAGAAAGGCCCCATCTTAGTTGTGGCTTTTACTCTGTTTGTTTGACACTAATGGCCTTGTTTCAGGTAGCTACAATGCATGAGGATGAGCATGTGAAGCTCAAAAAGTCCTTCAACACCAAGCACGAAAGCAGCTTGATCCTTGATAAGAGTTATTCTCAAATGGTAAAACAACAAATCACCTAGCTTTATTCTTAAAATTTTTAGAAAATTCTAGTCGCACAAGATTTATTCCTCACACATCTTTTACACTATTTTTGACCATTTATGTTTTTTTAATAATGCTAGTCTCATCTCATTACAATATATATACACACATGTTACAATTACTTATGCAAAAAGTTATAAAAACCATTATAAAAATAATAGCATTATTATTAAATTTAGTATATAGCTTTGATATCATATGAGATTTATGAGCTAAAAATCTCGTAGAATTATATTTTTGAATTCCATTATTCATATAAATTCAAATTTGGTATACAATTAGTATAAATAGATTTAGCCAAAAGTCTTTGAATTAAGTGATATGATTTGATTCCGATCTTTATGTGTGAGTATTCTGGTGGAATAAACCTACTTCTACTTTAAAAAACTTAACATAAATAGTTTTAAATTGTGGTCTATTCATGTTTTATTACATTATTAAAAAACTATTAAAATTTTTTACTCTTTATAAAAAATTTTAATTACTTTTCATTTTTCAATGATATATCATTTTCATATTAATTGATAATATGAAATATTTTACATTTATAATAGATAAAATTTAAATTCTATTCTTACTGTGCACGTGACATATCGAATCGAGAGATGAATTTAACAAATTATTTAATTGATTATTGTTGTCCTATAAAAATAAACAAATGTCAAATTTTACTCTTTTTCTTCTTTGACCAGACATGGTTAGTGGGAGAGGGACTGACTGAAGAGGAACAACTCAAAGCAGCTAAAGGAACATCATTTATTCCATACTCGCAATTCCCACCAAAAAAATATCGCAAAGACTGCTCCTACTATTGCACACCGGCAATGCTAACTCCAAAATCTCTAGAGAATGTGGATTCTTGTGAGGTATATGCTACAATTTCCTTTTTCTCTTTGTGACATTCATATATAAATATATATATATATATATATATATATATATTACTAATACTATAAATTTCTATCAAAATCCCTATCCACATATATTATCACCTGAGCTACACCTAATTAGTGATCACATTTTATTTCCAGGTTAGTTTGTTTTAAGAAAAATGGATTTACTCTTATATACACACTTGTTTTTACAAGACTTTTTTGAGCTTTCAGCGTTTATGAAAAAATTTCATATTTTTCATAAATTTATACAGAATATCACAATTTTGTAAGAATTTTGTATTAATAACCATTAAAAATATTGTATTACACATATACAATGTAAACCTTTTTTTTTCGTTAGTGTGAAATTTAATTTCTTTTACTTTTATTTATGTGAAATATTTTTTTATCAATTTTATCTATGTAAAATATTGATTTGTCCATTTTGTCTTCATAGAAGTGAGATCAGATAAATTAATTTTTATATTAATACTAATTAAGAGGTGAAATTGAATAAATTAATATTTCATAAAAATAAAATTAATAAAATATATTTCACAAGCATAAAAGTGAAAAAAATTAAATTTCACTCGGACGAAAATGAAAGTTTAGTTCACGTATATATTGAACTAGCAACACATCAGTTTTTCCTAGAACAATATTTTCTTATTTTTTATAACATATATATATAATATTCCAAATTTGTATTTAATTAACTAGTCAAAAAGTATTGCACAAATTAAGCTTGCAATACAATTTTTCCCCTTTTTTTTAATGGAGATGAACCTTTCATTTAAAAAAGAGTTGAGAAAGTGCCTTTTTTTTTTGTTAGAAAAATTTCAATATACATAGGATTCTTAATTTTGTTCTCCCTCATAAGAGCGATTCTCCAAAGAAAAAAAAAAAATAGTGAAGTGTGCACATTAATTTTCACTTAACTCATAATTTTTTTTTTCAAAAAAATTGCAGAATTGGTTGCCAAGACGAGTAATGAGTGCATGGCGTGTGGCGGGTATAGTGCACGCTTTAGAAGGATGGAATGAGCATGAATGCGGTCACACTCTGCTTAACATCGACAAAGTTTGGCAGGCAGCTCTTCTCCATGGCTTTCAACCTCTCACTCTCCCGACTCAGGCGAAGTACTAGATGACTATATATCATCTACCACAATAAAGTGTTCCATTTAAAACGAAAATCATTTTCATGAATTATCCTTAAATATTAATATGAGAAAAACTCTATAATGTCTAATATAATAATTTTATAAATTTGTATGGGACTTGCTACTGTCACATATGAGATCTAGATTCGCTGCAGTTGTTAGAGCAACTGCACCGAGTGCAGTTCAATCTGAGATCCGACGGTTCAGATCGCAGCTCACAAATTTTTTTTTTAATTTTTAGGAATAAAATAATTTGACTGCGAGCTGCGATCTAGACCGTCGGATCGCAGATCAAACGGTCCATATTGGACTGCACACGGTGCAGTTGATCCCCAACTGCAACAAATCCGCATTCATCACATATGATACTTGGTTTACGTTACTCTATATCTATGGATGAAATATGGGGATATATGCTAGTGTCTCTCAGGATTTCATTATATATCTCTATTTTACCTTGATTAATTATTACATTATTTATTTACTTTTTTTTATAATAATAGGAGTAACAAATCACTTAATAGATATTAAATATTTTAGGTTTGAATTCAAGTAAGAGAGAAAATCCTAATAAAGATAATATCAAGTGCTAGTTTACGATAAAGAGTTAAGATATTAAACGGATCATGAACTTGCGAGCCAAACAAACTAGCTTGTAATATTTGAATAAATTGGACTGATTATTTGATAGTTTATATAAGAATGGATTTAAATAGTATAGTTATGATAAATTGTGATTCAAATGGATCAAATCTATGAAACATAAGTTTCAAGGGCGAAGCATAGTTGTAAGTTGGGATGACTGTAGTGTTGGAGATTTGATCAAATCATAAATATAACATGCACGGAATTATCAGAAAATTCAATCTTAAAGCATGTTACATAATCTTAATATTAATCAAATCTTAAATATGTTTCTGTACTCACGTTGAATCTATGAGAAAAGAAAAGGGAATAAACGGAAGCGTACCTTGATCCATTGATTAAGTAGATTGGGATGGCTTGATCTTCCACTTGAAAACAACCCTCAGTTTGTATTTTCTGATGAAAGGATTTCAAGAGAATTGAAGTGTTATCTCAAATGGGGACTAAGACCCTATTTATAGACTTAAGTATGTAATATTTCTAATTTGACCCCTCAACAAATTATAAATATCACTTTGGTCTTAACACATTAATCCCATGACAAAATTACCCCTCAAGCCTTAAACTTTATTTC
>JANHAO010000253.1:0-45992 GCA_026873985.1 Saraca asoca
TCTGAACAAACCCATGCCAATTAAATCTTGGGATGAGCTTGAATTTGAGTTTTCATGAAGAAATTTTTGAAATTTTCTCTCTCTAAATTCAAGCCCTTCTTTCACCCCAGCCCCAAGGTATCGAATAGGAAGGAGATAGCTGGTGAGAAGCTTCTTTAGACGCTTCTTTAGTTCAACATCCGTGTAGGAGTCACATTCTAGGCGGCATTTTCCTATTATGAAACAAGAAGATTGGTTTTCGGCAGTATTCAATACACTAATACATGTAGGATTGAAAAAAAAATAGAAAATGCAGAGATTTTCAACATATTCATGGTGTGGACATCAGCATATACTTATTCATATGTGTGCTCCATGGTGCATTAACATAAACTTGATATGCCTATCCTGTCATGGCAACTAGAGACCTTTATCATGCACCTAAACCCTAAACCATGCTCTGATACTAACTTTGTCATGCCCCAACCCATGGAACGTGATCGATATAGGAGGTCACCATCAGAAAACCCCTTCCATTAGGAAACCCTTGACAAGTCTTACAATGCAATTACATACCAATGACTTACTATTTCATCAATCCATGATGAAATATTTATATATTAAAATTCTAATTTCTTTTGTTTTCCGGACACCAGGCGACAAGGCCTATACAACAACACAAGGGCTACACGCCCACCATAACCTGTACAACAACATAATAATATGCAGTGGCCCAAACTATACAATATACATCCTACTAGGCATCCAGCATTCATATACGACACATGCATATACAATCCTATCAATTGCCAGACTTTACACTACAACTATATACCTTTATTCTCCGCAAGGAAGATCCACCTGATCCAAGAGCAAATCTTGTATCAGTGTAGGAAAGAAGGATGGTAGAAAAGTTCTAGGCTCTGAAAAATATGGAAAAGAAATGGGTGAGTTTCATAGAAACTCAGTGAGTAAACAATCCCATGATCATCCAAAAATCCCATTTAAAACTATATTCAAAATTATATATATAGCTATGAAAATATGCTTATCCATTTAGATGTTATAACCTTACAATAAGTTTGGAAGTTACATCCATTAAGATAATTAAACAATTACATAATGACATTTAACAAAATGAAATATGCAACAATACAGATACTATGGAAAATATCCATCACAATATGAACATAAGAAAATATTCAATAAGTTTTATAAAATGTAATAATCCATATACAAAACAATCAACTGGAACCCCAATAGAAAAATTCCCAAAGGTAACCATACATCTTAAATATAACTCCATCACACCACTCGAATCCATCCATCTTGCCTATAGCCGTCCATTTTGCTTGTATCCATCCATCTCGCTTGTAAGATATTTTGTTCCCAAGTGCACTTGAGGGTTACCACTAAATTTCTCAATGGGTCCAAAATCTCAAACCAATAATTTAAAAATATCATGTAACATAAAAATATTATTTCAGATAAGCAACGTTTGTCAACATATACATAAACCTATTAATGCATTTCCATATTTATTCATCATATAGAAAAGTAGTATCATCAGTTTCAATAATATAAACAAGATGAAAATGCATCATTTAATAACAGCAAACCATTTCATGTATACATACAACATATAAATATACTTTTGAGACCACTTAATATATAAGGAAAATCCTATTATTTAAAGAGGATTCATAATATTTCATATAATAAAGTTTATTTTATATTTACACATGGGATTATTAAGTAAGAAGGATTGTCCACTTACCTTAGAAATTCCTTAGAAAGCTAAGTCAGCTAAAGCTATAAAATCTGATGTTGGTGAGCTTGTTCTGTCTAAAGGAATATATGTCGATCAAATCCACAAGAAAATTTTTAACTTTCATCAACTTTGCACAGTGAGGGTTTCAACTACCCATCTTGAAAACTCGTTATAAAGCTACTATAAAATAAATCTTTTGCTCTATGGTTACTCACCACTTTCCAAAGTACAGGTGGGGAGCTCACCCGGAGCTGAGTCGCTATCGGTGAGCCTATAGGAGCTACTAGCTAAACCATTGAAAGCAGGGGAGCTCTCAGCTTTGGGCTAAAGGAGCAGGGCATTGGAAAAACACCAAAAAAGATGATGGCAACTTGAATCTCATCGAACATTGACAACTAAAATAGAAGGATCACCAGAAAACACAACTAAGTAGGGAGGTTTTGGTAGCTACAATGCGAGGAGGAAGGAGCACTAGAGAGCTAAAACATGGTAGGAAGATGCCAAAGAAGGGAGAGGAAATGATTGGTAGCCGGAGGTGGCCGGACCAAGAAGAAGAAGTTCTCCAAAGATCCTGGCTGAGAACAGAGCAAGAGAAAACTTTTAGGAAGGGTCTGGAATGCACAAGGAGAAATAAGGCAGCTAGGAAATTTTATAAATAAAGCCAAATGGGGAAATTTGCACTTTGACCCCTTGAATTTCCACCAACTTCAAATAGATCCTTCTGAAAAATAAGAAATTACGTTATGACCCCAACAAAATTTTAAAAATTTTCAATTCAGTCCCTCAGCAACATTTTTTATATTGAGATATTACAAAAGATTAAAGGAGTCAAGGTAAACGATTAATGGAGATATATTACAGAAGGATTTATATAGGTAGTTAAATGAGAAATTAATGTGAGAAAAAAAAAGAAATATTTCAACAAAAAAAATTAAATGTAATAAGCTCACTATTTTCAAGAATATAGAAGGAAGATGAATTAGAACCCCATTAAGAGATTCATCAAACCCCAACCAATGATATTTGGATAAATCAACAAATTTAAAAATAATGCACAAATAACAATACAAAGAAAGAGATTACCAATAGAAATATGAAAAAAAAAAAAGATGGAAAGGAAACAATTCTTGACAAAAATATTTGAGAAAAAAAATTAAGTGTAATCAGCTCTCTCTTTTCAAGAATGTGTGAAGAAGATGAATGATAACTCTATTAAGAGATTTGTGAAACCTTAACCAATAATATCAAGATAAACTAATCAGTTAAAAAAATTGACACAAATAAAAAACATGAAGGAAGAGGTTACCAATAGAATTAAGAAGAATGATGGAAATAAACCAATTCTCAACAAAAAAAATCTTCATCAATTTGAATCTAAAAACTAACAATTAGATTTGATACCAAGTAGGACAACCAACGCCACTGCCTCAAACACGGCTATCCGAGCATAAAGATAATAAAGAGAGAAATATTAGAAAAATAGAGAATGAAATATGGAATTATATACTAATTTTGGATTTGGATCTTCTAATAAAATATATAGCAAGAACACAAACTTTTCCGGAGAAGGAAGCTACAACACATAGTTTTAACTAAAAAAAGAAAAAGATTGAACAAAAATAGAAGAATTTCTCATAATAGTAGAAATTATCATTTTCAACTTCTTAAACAATAACACAAGAAGTTAGATTAAAATGGTTGGTCAAAACTAAAGAGCATTAAGTTTAAAAAACAAAATTGAAACATCGGCATTATGTCTATGAATGAATAAAATTTCTTGTCCAATGAAATTAAAGGAGAGGAAGATCTTCCAAATAATCATTGATGAAGAAGTGACTATCACCATTGTTAGAATTTCAAGTAAATGGCTATTCATACCTCATCTAACTCTCGTTGGTTTCCAAAGATGTGGCAAGGAAGAGTTAAATTGGAAAGTGGAATTTTCGGATAGAGCATTTGGTGAGCATTCTAATTGAATTGAAAACAAAGCCTATTAATCAATCAATTAAATAAAAATATGAAATTAATTATGTTTCATTTTAATTTTAATTAATTCTTAGTCATTTCACTTTTTTTTTTACAGAGAATGAAACTCACATGCATTATATTTGTAGCAATGTTATAAAAATCAAACCAGACAGTGAATCAAAAAAGTCATCAGGTCATGGTTTGATTAGTCAAATAAGTTAAACCAATTGTTAAATTGGATAATGTCATAAATATACATTTATATAAATTTATTAAAAAAATTAAATAATAGCTAACCTATATTATAAATATGAACTCATATTTTATATAAAAATAAAACATTGAAAGAAATTAAGTAAACTAATGAGTTTTTAATTAATCAAGTATTAAATTTCTTCTTCTTTTATTAGTTTTTGGTTACATATAGGCTTATTGAACTAACCCAATAAAAAAATCTAAAAGCAAAAAAAAGTTTTTAATCGATTTTTAAAAACCAAATCAAATTTTCATTTTTTATTGATTTTTGCCGATTTGAACTAATTCAAATTTGTTTGACGAGTAAAATGATTTTTTGGATTAACTCAAATTGAAAAATATAATGGTTAGTGATAGAACTAATCAGATCGTTTGATCTGATACGATTTTCAAAACAATGATGTGTAATACTTAGAGAATGAAATTCACTTGTCAATTTAAAATATAAAACATTGCTAACTCTCAAATATTGCTTACTTTCTTTTAGAGAATGATATTTATACGGATTATTTTTTCTATTTTTAGAAATTTCAAGCTAGATTATTTTGATTTGAATCGCTTACGTTCCAATTCTTAAATTATTTTATATTTATTATATGTAGTGGGAAAACGAGTCCAATCGTGACTTCAATGAGATAATCATTAGTCAATTTTTTTTAATCGATGATAGTCAAGTGATGTAACAAGTTTTCCTATTGCAAATAAAAGAGATTTTGAGTGGCAAGAGATAATTCATTGAAAATTTGCATATTAAAATTTAAGAAAATATACTTTATTCACATGTGGTATAACCTTAGTTTCAATTTATTCACCTATAGTTTAAAATATTACAAAGAGAAAATTTGTGATTTGTATGTACTGTTAACACTTTATCCTCCTATGCTAAGTTTTTATCCAAATCAAACAAATTTGTTATATGTCAATTACATGCTCCCTACTTAACTCTATTTTAACCCTAAATTTATCTCATCATTCTTGATTTCCTCTTTCACCTAAACCCAAAACCCTAAAAGAAAAATTACCTTTGATTTCTGTAAGATTTCTACAACACAATGCAGAGAAGAAGGAAAAAAAATTGATAGTAACCTCCAACTCTAACGAAGATATACAAAATGTGAAGGTTCCTTACCTATACACATTGGTATAAATTGGAAAAAAAAAACTTCGTTGAAAATTGCAATCAATTCTTTTTTTCTTTTTTACATTGTATTGAAGAAATCTTTAAAAATTAAAGGCAAAATTTTCTTTAAAATTTTGGATTGAGCCCAAAGAGGAAATTAGAAATAATAGGATGCAATCATGATCAAATTAAGGCTAATTAGAGAGTATGTGACTAATATGTGATAAAATAAAACAAAAAATTAGTACAGGTGGATAAAATGTTTAAGGTGCAAACCAAATATTACCTCCTTACGACATTTTAAATTATATATAGATAAATAAAAGCTATGATCATACTACATATAAGTAAAGTATATTTTCTCATTAATATTATATGCCAACATTTTTAAATTACCAAAATAAATAATAATATGAGTAATAGATACAGGTATAAAATCCAAATTTCTCTACAAAATTAGAAAAAAATAAAATAATAAGTAAAGATTTACATGTAAAATATTAAAAAAAAAACATGTACGTGCTATTTAAAATTATGAAAATATAGTTTATCCCAAAAATATGAAAATATAGAAATTGAGTGTATAGTTTTATTTGTTGATGTCAATTTTGTAGAAACTTGAACTTGTAGCAAAAGTAGCATTGGGTTTTGTTGACGATGGAAGTTGGTTCGGGACCTAATTCCTGCCAATGGGAGATCAGTTCTCTTACCAAGCTATTTTCCATGTTGAGAAGAGAAGCGTTGACGCAGATGGTCAAGAGGAAGAAGGGAGACGGGCAAGGTTTTAACGTGGTTCTGCTAAATTTGGGCGGTACCAAACCCTACGTCCATAGCAGAGATTTTATTAAACTTTGAAAATTGATTTTAGCATGGTTTTTGCTTACAGAATTTGGCCTCCCCTTCTGCTAACAGAATGTTCCCATTTATAGAAGAAGGAGGGTTACAATAGTAAATTTATAAGCAATAAATATGTTACATCAAATATCTAAAGTACAAGACAAAAAGACTGGACAATATCTTGCTTATTCGGCTGCTGTAGATTGTCTTCTGCGGGTGGACCCTCCTTGTTGGATGTAAGCTGAGTCACGTGCATGTGACCTAGTCTCACCTTGGTGTGCGAAATGTCTATCTTCCCAAGCTGAGATTCTCAGTTTGGACTCATTAGGGCGTCTTGCCTTGCGAGCGCAGGGTACCCCTTCAAGAGTGGGCCAGAGGGATAGAGTGCTGACTCATCTTGAGTTTGCCTGATGATTCTTTGTGGAACCATTCAAGGGTGTTCGGTCCTCACTAGGTCGCTAACGTCCCTTAGGACTACGAGGGCGAGAACAAGGTTGGGGAGCAAGTGAGATCTTCTACACGAGCCTAGGCAGCCTTCTGAACTCGCTGTTTGAGACCTTGTGCACCTACTGAGCACTTGGTGAATTTTGGTTGTCATTGTGTCTTTGGCCTGTTTTGAGTGAGGCCGATTTTCACCTATAACATAAGCCCCCCAACTCTCAGTTCGCTTTGCGGACAGAGTTACGATTTTTTTGAGGCTTTGCCCATTCGGTCAGTTAAACTTCTTGTTTGACTGAGTGGTCTTTTCAAACCTCTTTTCAATCTTTTCATTCTACTTCAGACCATGCTTTCTTCTGTTCATGATTTTTGGCCGTTGGCACGGCATTTTCTTTGAATTTGGGTCGTTAGATTGAGATTGGCCAGACGTCTTCTGGATTTTTTAGTGGACCAAGTTCGTCTTTTTATACCCATGGGGTTTTGCTCTTTTTTGTTGTAGGAGAGTTTGATGGAAGAGGCTGAAGAACCCCTTGCGTTTTTTGTGCCTTGGCTTCCAATGAAGCTTGTCAGGGCATGGATGGTCTGTTGCAGAGTGTCGGGAGGCATGGATAGCCTGTTGCATGTGGCTTCACCACAGGATCTGTCTGGCGGGCTCCTAGGGAGTTTTGTGCAGATCTTGGATTATTGCTTCCCAGCATTGCTTGTGAGCTACTGCTTGGCCAGCCAGCTTCTTATGGCTTTTTGAGTTACTCTGGGTCTGGCTTAGGTGGATGCACTGGAGGAATATAAGCAGGAGCAGCTGGAGGTTGCTATCCTTCCTGTAGGTGAGAGCTCACTGACTGGTAACTGGCTTTTTGCTTTCTTTGTAGGAATGGTAGTGCCAGGCCTTTAAGCTTTTTGCCTTTGTTTTTGCATTTCTTCTTCTGATGTAATTTTGCCTCATTAAGTGAGGTCTTTTCACTGTAGCTTTTGTAATGGATGCTTTGTGCACTGCTGTATGTAAATTTCTGATGATTAATGAAATATTTCTTTGGCCAATCGACTGCATTTTAGTTCTCTTCCTTTTGTTTGGTTATTTTCAGCAAGTGAGAGTCTGGTCACATGTGAGCCATGACTGATGAGAAATCAGGTGTGCAAACCATAAGTTTCTGGCTGTATGCTAGCCTTGAATGTATGTGTTGCATGAGAGCTGCAATGAGTTCATTTTGGTGTTCCTGCTATGTGGCGAGCTGATCGTTCATTGTTTAATTTGGAAATGCTGTCGAGGTAGGCTCGTGGGCTATCTCACACTTGGATGTGAGGTAGGCTCTAGGGCTATCTCACCTTCGAATGTGAGGTAGGCTCTGGGGCTGTCTCACCTTTGGACGCGAGGTAGGCTTCAGGTCATCTCACCCTCAGACAGGTTTTGTTTTTGTTGAGATGACGACTTGTCACATAGCGAGGTCGCACGTCTGTACCACAGTAGGCTTGTTACTCAGTGGTTAAGGAATTTGTACTCTTGGTTGCATTTCATGAGGTGTGGCTTGCTTTGGATGTATCGACTGGGTAGGCCTTGCCCCGTCTCACCCCCAGATGAATCCTTGCAATGACAGAGTGAAAACTCTTTGTCTAGACAATGCTTTTTTGGCCAATCAGCAACTTACATTAATTTAGTGTACAGTAGTTGATACAACTTATCATCATTGATGACAAGTGAATATTACAGGATTAGAATATGGTTTTGATGGAGGGCTCAAGCTCTCGGGTGATAACTTACTGAGCCTGTTAAGCACGCTGCCCTAGCGATCTTACCACATAATCCTACAGTCAGCCTCTTCTGATGAGGTCTTCAATGGCGTCCTTCAGTGCCTAACAGTCTGAGGTAGCGTGGCTGATCTTATAGTGATAAGCACAAAATTTGTTTGGATCTTTGGACTTGGGGAAGCTCTCATTGGCCTGGGCTTCCCAAAGTCTTCATTATGTCTTTCCGCGATAAAGATTTTGTCTTGTGTATCCGAAAGGACGCTATAGTTCTTGAAGCGACCTCGAGGCTGGGGTTGCTCGATCCTTCCCTTCTTCGAGGGCTTACTACTGGGACGATTACTTGAACTTTCTTCACTCCTCTTCTTACTTGAGGGAGTGTTTGTTGCCTCACTTTTAAACTTGGCATCTTCTGTGCCAAAGGTTTCTTCCCATCTTATTTGTCTGGTAGCTCACTCGTAAAATTCAACGAGATCTCGAGCGAGGGACTTGTAGAGGCTTCTATATAATTTTTCATCTTTGTGAAGTCTTGTCGAGATTGCCATCAAAGTGCTTTCCTCCGAAGGATGCTCCATAAAGTTAGCTTCATGCCTGAATCTGGCCACGTAGTCTTTGAGTGATCATGCCTGAATCTAGCCACGTAGTCTTTAAGTGACTCACCCTTGCGCTGGAAGATCATCGCGAGATGGCAAGGGGGTGCAAGTTATTTCTTTAGTGCCTGGTATTGATCAACGAATTTTCTTTGGCACTCTTTTCAATTATTGACGCTACGTGCCGGGAAGTTTTTGAATCATGTTCGTGGTATACCTCCTAATGTAGCTGGGAAGACGCGACATTTGATCAAGGGGTCATTTGTTTGCAAGTCCATCTGGATATTGAACACATCTAGGTGGTCGCATGGGTTGTTGTTTCTGTCATATAATGGGATCGTGGGCACCTTGAGTTTTTATGGGAGAGGCTGCATTTCGATCTCCACAAAGAATGGTGAACTTTTCTCATGGCAAGGATAGTTGCTTTGAGGCTACGGGCGCTCTTTTAGTTATTTTAACCTTTAGAGGAGTTCCTCCATGGTTAGTTATTGCTTTTTAGGCTGAGGGGCAGAGCTTTCCGCCTGTTGAGAGCTCCCCAATCATTGACTGTCGCGATCCTCGTGAGTTTCTCTCTGTGCCTCCTTACGGAACTGGTGGAGTTGGGTCATGATCTCTTCTTGTCTTTGAGTCCCTAGGGCTTGAGCCTGTGTCAAGGCTTTAACAGTTTCAGCCAACTCTCTCACCGTGTTCTCTAACGTCGGTTGGGGTTGGCCGGGCATCCGTATCTCCTCAGTTTCAGGGATAAGGGTAGAGTGATGATGAGCCCCCATAGCTAGGGTGTCTGCCGGTTGAATGATTGGAGTGGTAGAACTCCATGTGGTTCTTCCTCTAGCCATTTCTTCTGTAGAAATAAGTATGGGAGACAGATACAGAAAATAGTTGGCCCTCCTTCTAGCGCCAAAATGTTGATGGTAGAATTTGGTTCGGGACCTAATTCCTACCAATGGGAGATCAGTTCTCTTACCAAGCTATTTTCTGTGTTGAGAAGAGAAGCAGTGATGCAGATGGTCAAGAGGAAAAAGGGAGATGGGCAAGGTTTTAATGTGGTTCAGTTAAATTCGGGCGGTATTGGACCCTAAGTCCATGGTGGAGATTTTATTAAGCTTTGAGAATTGATTTTAGCGAGGTTTCTGCTTACAAAATTCGGCCTCCCCTTCTGCTAACAGAGTGTTCCTATTTATAAAAGAAGGAGGGTTACAATAGTAAATTTATAAGCAGTAAATATGTTACATCAAATATCTAAAGTATAAGACAAAAAAACTAGACAATATCTTGCTTATTCGGCTGTTACAGATTGTCTTCTGCTAGTGGGCCCTCCTTGTTGGATGTAAGCTGAGTCACGTGCGTGTGACCTGGTCTCACCTTGGTGTGCGAGATGTTTGTCTTCCCAAGCTGAGATTCTCAGCTTGGACTCATTGGGGCGTCTTGCCTTGTGAGTGTGGGGTAGCCCTTCAAGTGTGGGCTAGAGGGATGGAGTGCTGACTCGTCTTGAGTTTGCTTGATGATTCTTTGCGGAACCATTTAAGGGTGTTCGATCCTCACTTGGTCGCTAACGTCCCTTAAGACTGTGAGGGTGATGACAAGGTTGGGGAGCGAGTGAGATCTTCTGCACGAGCCTGGACAGCCTTCCAAACTCACCATTTGAGACCTTGCGCACTTGCTGAGCACTTGGTGAATTTTGATTGTCGCTGTGTCGTTGGCCCGTTTCGAGTGAGGTCGATTTTCGCCTATAATAGATTTTATTTGTTTTGTGGAAAAACATCCTTTATTAAAAAAAATTATTTAAAATAATAAATATTATTTTTTATTATATTTTGACGTATAATATTGAATAAATAGAATTATATACATGTGATCTTATTTTTTGGTATAAACAAAAGCAAATGAAAGTCTATTCCTTCTAGAAAATATTTTCTAGAAAAAAAACAAACAAACAAACGGATTCTAAGTTCCAATCATACATAACTTTTTTTTTTCCCCTCAATTATGACTAACTGAATTTATGTGCTGCTGTATTCTGGTTTGCAATCAGTTCACCATTAGTGTGGAGGACTATCAGTTGAACTCAGCTGGGCACATATTTTTGGAGATACTTTCTCAGCTATCAACTTCATCACCGTGTGGAGTCAGGCATTGGCCGGTCACGTGCCACCCATATCCATTCACGTGCCGATCATATTATTTATAAAATTATAATTCTTATCAATTTTTAAAAAAATTAATTTATAACATATGAAATATATGTAACTAAAAAAAAAACATTGTGAACAAAATGTTTAAATACATTTTCAATAACTTGTCATGAAAAATCATCATGTTAATATATTTCTAGAATTACTTTCACACTCATAAATAGATCTACACCCTATATAAATTGCGAGCCCCACAAATTTTATGTAAGTGTGGATGAAAAACTATGCATGATTCGATCTAATTGTATAATTGTATATAAATATAAGATACTCATATAATTTAATTATTTATTTATATATTTATTGATCATATTTTTTCACAAAATATAAAAAATGATGTTTCAAATCACTTCGTAGTCAGTAGCTACATGATTACTTTGGATTTGAAAAAAAGGAAAAGATAGAGATTTTTCTCCAACATTTCTATACTTACTTTCTTATCCATCACCTTTTAAAAGTAATTTTGGACTCCCCATGTAATAACATTTGTAATTCTCATTAATTATTATTATTGGCTAATTCAAATTAATAACATAAGAGACAAAATCAATCCACTTACTATTAAACAATTAGTTAGACATTGAATTAGTTCTAAAATTTAAAGTCATATAAAATATATTTATTATTAAATATATATAATATATTCTGTTATTAACTCTTTGATTTGTTGCCTAGTATGAAAAGATTCACATATCTACCAGCACCCTCAGTGGTATGATGGCGACCAATGTTGTATTGAGGCTTTTCCCCACTTCAATGGAATCAGCTTTTAATATCTTTAGCAATTTCATGCAAGTAAACGTGAAATTCATATTAATTATCTATTTATGAAAGCATCTTGAAAACTAAACAAACTTGTACTACACATAACAAAAATAAAATATAGATAATTGATGCACAGGAAAATTTTGTATCATTTTTGAATAAAAAATGTTTTTAATTTATAAAAATCTCTAATTTTTTAAATTGTCTCTACAAAAGTATTTTTAATTAATCATTACATAAAAATCTTGATCATTGCTCCCATTGATCTAGTTATATTGATATTTCTTTGAGTGATTGAATATCATTCATCATATTTAAGGAAGACTTCCAATGATACATCTTAGCTAAATGGTTATATACTTCTTCATGAAAGAATCCCCCAGTAAAAGACTATTATACTAAATCCTAAATTATATAACTGTTGTATATAAGTTCAATAAAGGGAAAAAAAATAAAGAGCTCTGATGGGACAAATATGACTACACAATAGAAAAAAACCAACTTAAGAGGAGAATAATAAGCCATTGTATTAATAGAGCATGTTAATGGAGCAAGTAAACAAAATTTATTTTTTTTATACAAACAAACCAATATAAAAAAATTAATAGCCAAAAATGCTACTAAACTTAAAAATCATGACTTCAAAAAAAGAATCATGCTTAACTATCAAAGTCACGAGACAAACAACCATCCCCTAAAATAAACACCATCAAATAAAAAGCTACAACTAAATAATTAACAGACATTTTCAAATATAATATATCTAAAATAAAAATAAACTTTAGAATAATTTAATTAATATATATATGATTTATAACAAATATTATTGTATTAGTAGGAATCGTTACATTCTAAATCTTGAATTATCTTAAGAAAAAGGCCTAGTTGCATTCCAAATCTAATATAGAATAATTCTATAATATAAACATCCTTGATCTTTCATAAAAGTAATTGTATTGAGTTAAAAAGTGAGAGTTTGGAGACATACACTTTCATCCTAAGAGCTCTTTTAAAACAAATAAGGAATTGAGCTCTACATCAATAACAAAAAATTAACAAAAACTTTAACTTTATATCAATAGCTGTAGATTGTATAAAGAAAAGAAACAAACTACAAAACTACTATAATAATGGCTCATAGAAAACAAAAAATAAGTAAAAAGTTGCAAGCAAATATTTTTGCCATCAAAAACACTTAAGGAGCAAAGTAATAATAAACAAAATAGACAACGTAAAAAGTGAGAAGCAATGACAATTAGTTTAGCAATTTACATGTTGTCATTCAAACTTGTACTAAAATCCAATCATATAAACACTCAATATAATATAATTTGATTGAAGAAAAGTCCTTGCTAGAAAATTAAATACTAATGTGTAGATAGAATTCACTAATTATCATATTCACAAAAGAAAATTTTCGATTATATTTGCTTAGAAAATTGAGAAATAACAAAACAACCTTAGATAAAATGTGGTGAAAGTTACTAAATGTACCAAGATAGAAATCTATTTTTTTCAGCTATTCAAATATTAGGTGTGTCTTGAAATAACTTTAAGTAATGAACCATTCAAAAATGAATTAAGTATACCTGGATTTGTGGCATTCCTCGTAGAAGCATTCATTTGACATATATTTTATATTTTAAGATACTAATTTTTACAGATTATGAAGTCATTTTTGAAAAATAATATGAATTGAATCATTATGTTAATATGTTCTAAACACTAGTTCATAGCATAAATAACAATTATAGGCTTTTGACATATTGTGTAATTATATTGAATAAAATTCATTTAACGTAGCTATATAGGAAATCTAATGCTATATATTAGATCAAATTTCATTAAACTAAAGAGTAACTTGGGGGTCTTGTAAATCCTATTCAAAATACAAAAATGATATACACACATTAATGAATATACAACTAAATTTACCACATTTATCCACCCACACACACATAAACACACGCGCACATATAATCAACAATCTCTCAAAGAACATTTTACTTAATCACAAATCATGTATCTAAATCAAATAATCTTTTATTAACACAGACCTATAAAAATTTGTGATAAGGTGTCAAATTCTTAGATAATTAATTGAATATTGTGTGAACTAATGTACAATTTAGATTGCTAGCTGTGATAAAAAAACTTTCTTAAACATGAAGAAACGTCAAATTACAAAACATAATACTCTTTAATATTGTGTAAATTAAAATTTTAATTTACAAATTATTCCATATTTAATTTTAAAAATGAAAATTAATTAATAATTATATCAAAATTTTAGTTCATTCTAAAACAAAAGAAATGGATTGATAGTCTTGAATCAATTAGTACAAATATTTAATTTGGTGTGATAAAATTAGTTTTCAAAATAGGTTTATTGGTAATAAAATTTTGTTATAATTGATTATTTAAGAAAATAATTGGTATAACATTTAGCATATGATAATATAAATAATAAATTTTTATATTTTCATAAATTGAATTAATTTAAAACTTTTGACAGTAAAATTTTGTTACATAAATTAATTATTTAATTATGATTTTATTCCATATTTAATTTTTATGACTAATTATATATGTATTATAGTTAAGGAGGAAGAAATTTTATTTGAATTGAATATATTTAATTATAGCTTAGTTCAAAAGAAATGTAAAATCATACGATATAATACTTTTTAAAATATTGTGTAAATTGAATTTTCAATTTCTAAATTATTTCATATTTAGTTTCTATAACTAATTATCATAATTAATAATATATTTAATTATTTTTAAAAAATAAAAAAATTAATTGTTATGAAATAAAAATTTTAGTTAAATATGAAACAAAAGAAATCGAAATTTATTCAACTTAGAATGAATTAGTATACAAATTTAGTTTTGATGTAATAAAATTGATTTTTAAAATAAATTGATGGGTAATAAAATTTTGTCATAGAAAATATTATTTAACAAATTAATTGGTAGAACAAGTTATGATAATATAAAATAATAAACTAAATTAAAATCTTCATAAATTAGTTTAAATAAGATGTTTTATAATAATGTAATTTATTATAATTCTTTTGAATTAATATTACTCTTAATTGTATTTATTATAATAAATGATAAATTAATTATATTAATTATAATTACAAAAAGATAATTAGATATTTGATGGGGGGAAAAAGAGAGTTGACTAAATAGAATCACATATTGATGTATAAACTTCTTCATGTTCCAATTATGGATGAATGGTAAAAAATAAGTGATTGAATTATAATTGTTAAAAAAATGAACAAGTGATAATATCAGATAAAATTGAAAGCATACTATTTTAAATTATCACTTGTTGACTTTTCTTATCACCTTTTGTACAATAGAACATAGATTCCCAACAACTCCACCATTTTGGTAACAACTACATGTGGCCTATATCACGCTGTCAGGGTCACGCTCGAAATTCTAAGTGCCCTTATCTTTTGTCACAAATTGGGGAAAATATTGAACCAAAGGCAGGGACAATTTCTACACGTAGCACTGATCCGAGGGAAAATGAATTCCCCAACAATGGCTTGGTGTTAAGCAGAGTAGAAGTGGATTTGGCAGTCGGAGAATCTGAAGTATCGGAATTGGCGAGGGTAATTGCTGAGGAAAAGAAGGTCGAGAATCATAATTTATGGAAAAAATGGTGGAAGAAGATGAAGGGTAAGGAGATTTTATAGTTTATGGAGCCAACTTGACGTTTGTAGATTTGGAAGAAACCGATTCTAGCGAATTGTGATTTCAATGGGGTTGGTCATAAAGGCGTTGTTTTGTGCTTCCAGGATCAAAAGAAGATCATAACAAGGAACTATACGTTGACATTAATGGAAGAATTATAACCGTGTCTCTTCCTCGGAAGGAACTTGAATTCTTGAAAGATGAGCTAAAAAGAGAGTGCGGTATTATAGTTATGGAAAAATTTAAATATCTTCCTAAAATAACTAAGAGAAAAAAATATATTTTAAATTTTTAACCACATATGTTATTATTATCTTAATTTAATAATCTATAATTTAAATTATTAATATTTTATTTATATATATATTAATTTTTATTTAAATCTAATAAATTTTATCATATACTTTCTAATTAGTTTTAATTTAATCTTGATTGCATTTCATTATTCTCAATTTTCTTTTTTATTAAATATAAAATTAAAAAATTAAAGATAAATATTTCTTTAAATTTTTAAATTTAGGTAATAATTAAGGTTAATCAAGAAGTACATAACATATATATATATGAAAAAATCTATTAAATTTTAATAAAAATTAATATAAGTGGATAAAATGCTAACGATACAAATTACATGTTCTCTTTACAATATTTTAAATTATAAATAGATAAATTAAAACTAGAATTATACTATATACAGATAATATATATTTTTCTTATAAATAAAAAATTTTATTTTATCAAAAGAGATAAATATAAAAATTGAAACAGAAAAATATATAAATTTTATAAAAATAGAGTCTTTTGTGTATTTTATGTTTATTTTCATGGAATAAAAAATTTTATTTGACCAAATGAAGTATAATAAGATTTTTATACAGTCTTCTCTTTCTTTTTCTTTTTTTTTTGTGTCAACATGCTTTTTGTGTTAACACGCTACATGAGTGTATTCATCTCCTGTACAGATCTCACAAAGGTTCACACTTTTTTATTATGGAAGAACGGTACAAAGAGATGGGGAGAGTGTATGAGACTTTTTTTCTTTGTTTTCCGCTTTTGGAATGGCCTTTTTTTTTTTTTTACGTAGTTCTGTAGACATACAACTATATAGTGGAATGTTTTATGCAGATAAGCAATTTTTTTTCCCCATTCGCCAATTTTCTCTCTCCTTCCATTTCTTCCCCCAAAAGAACTCATGAAAATAGAACATTTGCACAAATTCTTATATTATCCTACATAGTATTTAGATTTTGCAAGGATTCTTTGAGTGCACATACGAAGAAGAATGATCAATGTTGCTGGCCAATCATGAGTTTAAAATTGTGATTATCTTCGAATTATAATTTTTATTGCTTTAGAGTGATTAATTTTATATTGTAAAAAGTCAGAATAATTTTTGGATTCATCAATTTATGAAAAGATTATTTATTTGAATCTATTTATTCTATGATAAAATAGGCTTATATTCTCATAAATTTAATGTAATTATATTTATATTTTTTTTATTTTAAAAAAATATATATACTCATCTCTCTTATTTTTTTAGAATATGGGAGACGAGTATATATTTAAAATACATTTATATTCTCTAAAATTTAATGTAATTATATTTATACTTTTTTTATTTAAGAAAAATATACTCATATCTTTTATTTTTTTAGAACAAGAAAGATGAATGTATGTTTAAAATAAAATGAAAGAGATATTAATGTATATTTCTAAAAATAGAAAGGATGTAAGTATAAAATCTTAGAAAAATGAGGGTAATTTGTCATTTATTCTAATTTGTTCTCTCGGAGCATATAATCCCACATCTATAAAGCTCGAGATTCAGAAAATATTTACGAATTATATCTGCTTCTTAATCTCTCATAAATTGCTTGTATTGTGTGGAGGAAGAGTTCACGATTATCTTTCATAAGTTAACTTCCAAATATTTTTGTTATACTTGTTATAGGAGATAATTTCTGCCCATTTCATAATTTTGTTACATTTAAATTCAAAATACCGTATATTTAAAAGCTACTTCAAGAACCACAGTAAACTCCGGTAACAAAATTGTGTGTTTTGAAATGTTTAATACCTAACTATTCATATAGCTATTAGAAGTTTAATTAGTCGATAATTGGATTAAAATTATGATAAATTATAATTTTTCTTCAAAAATTTTGCATTGTCTATCGGTGATCTAAAGGGTGATATATTATGCCTATTTGCAATTCACTTTGTTAACTATTAATCACACAATTTAAATTTCTATATTTTGTAAATTTTCACTTTTTTTTTCACCAAAATGCAACTTTAGTGCCCAAAAAAAAAAAAGTTTCCAAAGTTTTAGGACGTCTTTTGATGGAGAAATTTATGAGTATGCATAAAACAATGGTATAACATACACAAAGAAGTGCACAAATAAATCAAGGGTGTGTTTATTTCATGACAAATTATTTTTTTGCAAAATATTTTCTTCATTTTTTTATGTTTGGGTGTGCGTGAATAATTTATATTTTGATGTTTGGGGTTGTAAAATGATTTCAAACAACGAAAATCCTACTCCGAACAATGACAAAAATGAGGACAAACAAAGCTGGAAGCAACCTCCTGTGCCGGGGCGGAAGTCCCTTTCGTGGGGCCATCACATGACCTCACCTCTCACAATCATATTTGGATCTTTTTGTTTTCTTTGGTTGTGTTAGCGTCCTGTTGAAAAAAAATAAAAATAAAAAGAGTAAATTATTCTAAATTCTCGTGTTATATGTAAATCACACGGACTCTTCCTTTTGTTTTAAAAATATACATGTTACCCCCTTTTTAACAGAGAGCCGTGAGGAAAATTTGATTTTTTTATTCTTTACTTCCTTTTTTATTTTTTTTCATGATTAAAAAAACAAAATTGCAAGAGTACTCTTACTTTTTTTCGTTTTTGCAAAAATCCCTTCTTCTTTTGCAACAAACAACAGTACTAAAAATACTCAAAAGTCACAAAAAAAAAATGAAAACAGAAAATCAAACTCTAATCTCGTAAAATGTATAGGCCAGGCCCAATTACATCACCTAAAAGCAAAATACTAAGTCCCATTGGGAGATTGTCATACATCACTAAACTCAAAGAATGGGTTGAAGCATAGGAAGCCAACTTGGCAGTTGATGCATTGCCCTCTCTATATATGTGTGTGCTATCACCACTTGTCATTGATGATTCAGCAGTTCATATCACCGGTGGAAGAGGGATTTAAGGTGATAATCCACTGTCTGCTTTGCTGTAAAAGCCTTATAAAAACTCAATGAATTAATCTTCAATAGTACCTCCTTATGTCTCAGTACTCCATGCAAGCTTTAAACCTTCAATTACTCCTCACAACTCAGCAGCAAAGGAAGAACAAACATCTAAGTTTCAAGAAAAACCTCCCATCTTCCTTGATCATTCCGAATTAATTCTCCATATCCAACAAAGTTAGGATTGTTTTTTAATGCTCAATCGGTGTTCAACTTTAACCACCAATCAGTAGGTGGATTCTATCTCACATATATAGTGGTAAAAGAAGCAAGATTTTGAATAGCTTTAGAAACTTCTTTTGCTTGGATAATGCCCTCAACAAACTCCATGTGGGTATAATGGAAATTTTCCCGGAAGAAAGAGGAATTCCTCCGTTTCCAAAGAAACCAGACAGCAGCCCTTCAAATCAAAGCTTAGCTGATAGGTTTATTCGGACGCAACTTTAGAGAGAGATTATTCGATATCCATTCATTGATATCACATGAAAAGAATAAGTTTCTATGCTTAACATGTACTAAAGAAAGCCACAAATTCTTCGCATAAGAACAATCACGCATATCATGCAAAGCATCTTCAAATATACAAGGACAATCCCTGCAATAAGATTAACCAGCCTTCTTTGACTTCTTTCTGTATTTGTGAGGAGGTCATTGTTGTTGACCATCCAAAAAAACAATCTTATTCTCTCTGGGCATTGCCAACCCCAAACCTATTTTCATATCCCAGAGGTATTATCAGATTCATAGTTCATGATCATGGAGTATGCATTTTGGACATTAAAGTCGCCATCATGGCTATATTTCCATGCAAGGCTATCGGGACCACATGCATTATTGGGAGGATCTGTGGCTTGCAAAACCAACAGAATATTAGTGGGAAGCTCGTTATTAGGATAAGTCCAATCGTATGAGCCTAATAGTAACATATTTTGCAACTTTATAGTTTAACCGAGCATCAGGAATAATATTAGAAGCTAAATCGTTCAAGCAAAAATCAGATAGCCGCTAATCCTCCCAGAACCTAGAATTTTGCCCTTTCCCAATGCTCCATATTTAGCCTTGAATTCTATAATATGTCAAAGTTTCCCTCAGTTCTTCCATAAAAAGGAATTTGAACTCTTCACATCAATCTTAATGAACTAGTACAATGCCTTCCATATTTTCTTTCCAGGACACTAACCCACAGGTCATTAGGTCTCATACTCAATTTCCAAGCAAGCTTGAGAAGACAAGTAGAGTTCATACTTTTGATATTTTTAAAACCTAGCTCTCATTCCATTTTTGGTTCACATAACTTGTTCGAAGAAATGGTGTGGATTTTTTCTTCTCTGAATATCATGACCCCACGCAAAGGCCTACTAAAAGGCTCAATTTGTTGGATAATATTACAAGAATGACAGTCACCTGCATTGTGTAAATAGGCAATAATGTTTCAATCACCGATCTTGCAAGGGTTACTCTTCCTACCTTAGAAAGACAACTAGTCTGCCAACTGGCAAGCCGACTTTGCACTTTCTTAATAATGTGGCTAGACGCATCCTTAATAATCCTTTTATAGATAATAGGAATCCCAAGATACATTCCAAGATCGGCGGTATTTGAGAAGCCAGATTTGTTAACAATTTTATTACGCATATCACTTGAGATATTTCAAAATGAGAAAATGCTTGTTTTAGAAAAATTCACCTTTTGACCAGTTGACATAGAGCTTGGAATGTATCTTGGGATTAAATTAAATCATCTATAAACGTCAAATAGGAAATATTGCGATCATTTCTTCCTACTTTCATAGGAACCCATGATTTATTTTCAACCACATCACAAATTATATAGGATAATTTAACCATGCCAATGACAAAAAGATAGGAAGAAAGGGAATCCCCTACCTTATCCCTTTATAAGATATAAATGACTTTATTTTATTTTTTTTTTGCCATTCCAAAGCATGTTGAAAGATGGGGTGCAATTCATAATCAACTCAACCAAATTCTCTCCCATGTTAATCTCAGTCAACATATCTTTAATAAATTCCTATCTGAGGCGATCATACGCTTTTTTTAAATACACTTTAATAGCCAAAGAGCCTTTCTTACCTCACATCTTTCTCAAAAAGTCAATAATTTCTTGAATAATTATTATGTTATTTTAAATACAAGGGTCATACACAAAACTTGTATGTAAAGGTAAAATAATAAGAAAGAACAAAGGTTTAAGTCTGTTCACTGTAACTTTGGTTATACATTTATGCAACGCATTACATAAAAAGATTGGATGAAATTGGTTCATAAATTTAGACTTATCGTGCTTTAGAATTAAGACAAAGAGCATTTTATTAAGGTCCAATAAGTCTCTACAATTAAAAGCTTCCTAAACCAACTTGATGATATTATTATCCATAATATACCAATTTTTTTTTAAAGAAAAGAGCTAGGTACCCATCATCATTTGGAGCTTTAGTAGGAGCTTTAGAAACACCGACAGTAAAAATAGTCTTTTGATTTCCATAATAGTAATTGACTTTGGAATACATTCATTATGTTGATCCATTTAAATGAGGAAAACCCAATCTACATGAAAGAATTGCCCTTAGATATGTTTCTTGGGATAAAATTTTTTGTAGAAAGCAACTACAAAAGCTACTAGGTCCTTTGGGTTTTCGATGCAGCTTCCCTAATTATTAAACAACATTTGAATCCTATTATAATTCTTTCTTGTTATTATTTTTGTATGATAATATATTGTATTCCTATCCACTAATTTAGCCATTTTATTTCACATGTACATGTTATTAATAGGACTTAACGGAAAAGTGGCAGAAAATGGCTACTTAAAAATGAAAATAAGTATAAATATTCAATTTCAAACTTTTAAATTACAAGGATCTAAAAGAAATCAAGTGAAACTATAAGAAATGACGAACTGATGGAGTAATTAAAAATTTATCTTTTTTTAATTACTTATTATTTATTAAATTTTGAACTATTGATTTTTTAATCAATAATTATGTTATTTAACTTTCCTTCTAAAGTAAAGAAAATCACAAGAGTAATAAAGATAAGTATCACACTCTTTAATAAAAAAAATTAAAAGAATGAATAATTATAAATTTTAAAATTATACTTTTAATTATATTCCATTTGTTAAATTAAAAAAATAAATGACCACATTCTTAACTTTAAATTGTAAAATGTATCTTATATTTTAGAGACACTAAAAAAAAATGCAAAAGTGCATCTTGCGCGTTTGAGAACTTGAGTCTAGAAATCGTAACAAGGAGCTCTAGTCGCTGTCTTCACTATTTTCTCTTATCTTTTCTGGTATTATTTATATTTGCTTTGATTAGACGGTGTCAATTTATTAGCAAAAAACCATCATTCATCGTTTCAATTTATAAAATCACCTGTTATAAAGAAAATCTATTAGCATTTTGGTACAATTTTTTTAATAATTTATTCAAATAAAAAAGAGTAATATTATATACATAAATAATTTCACATACAACCTCCTAATCGCATCGTTAAGTTATTTTATGATTCTAAATTGAATAAAAAAAAAAGAGCACAAATAAAAATTATTATCTTATATGTATATATATGTAAGTAGCATTTTTCACATAAAAAATATTATCTTTTAATAACATTTTTCACCGCAAACAACAAAAAAAATTTATAGTTTTCCTATAAATCAATTTCATCTAAATCCTTTTTTTTTCTAGGTATAGTTTTTCTAGCGAACACATGGACTTTATGTGTCGATTCTGTTAAGAAAGAGATGCATTATCACTTTTTAAATTATGATAAACAGATATATAAAATCAAAAGTGAACCAGCTTTAATATATTAAAATTAAACTAATCTATACAATAATATAAATATTTAAATTTGATTTATTATAAATGTATAATTTTTTATATTATCAATTAATAAGAAGATAACACATTAGCAAAATAATAATATGATTAAAAATTTATAAAAATAAAATTTTTTAATAATATTTTAATAACATGATAATATATAAATAAATAATAATATAAAATTAATTTATATTAAAAATAAATAAAAATTAAATCCATAATCTAAATTTATTTGTTAAACTAACCAGTCAAAATCAAGAAATCACAATAATAGTACAGGGCAGACCTCAGCATCAACACGTCCTATTCGATTGTTGCACGTAAAGTACAAAATTCTAACTTCAAGAAAGAAAGCTGAGAAAAATTGCCTATTGATGCCAAATGTGGGTGCCACACAAGAATTAAAATCAAGTATCTATCCATCTTTTTAGTAAGAAAATTCTGTTAAGAGCAAGATTCAATTTTCCGTATAAAGACAACCTGGCCGCTTTTCACAATTCACACTAAAATGGAGCCTTCCATTAAAAGAGAAATGAAAGTGGCCAAAATTTCTGGTCAAGCTTTTGTGGGGTCATATCTCCAGACATAGCTCAACAGTTTCGCACGTCTTCTCCATTGTTTCGGTGAATCCCCCTTCCCTTTCTTGCTCTCAACGACCTATCTTCTTCTTCCTCGAGCTCTCTCTCTCTCTCTCCCACCAGAAACAGAGATAGAAGGAGAGAGCTCAAATCAGCTGCACCCTCTTCAAGGCCGGCCAAGGAATAGTCTCCTGACTGTCAACTTGAATTGACTTTGAGCTTCGATTCAATATAATTCGGGTTTGACTGGATTTTGTAAACTGGTCAACAGATTTGTCAGTGTGATTTATGATGAATTCGAATTCGGATTTGGTTCGTGCTATAGAGTCGGCCCTGGGCATTTCGCTCGGTGATTCGGTCACGGATTCGTTGGTTGTGATCGTGACAACCTCTGTGGCTGTGATACTTGGGCTTTTTGTGTTTGCGTGGAAGAAATCTTCGGATCGGAGTAGGGAGGTGAAGCCGGTCGTGGTGCCCAAGTCGTTATCGGTGGAGGATGAAGAGGATGAAATTGATATTGGTTCGGGAAAGACCAAGGTTACTGTTTTCTTTGGTACTCAGACTGGTACTGCTGAGGGCTTTGCTAAGGTAAATTTGTTCAAAGTGTTTGAGAGATTTCAGCTTGTTTCCTTGTACCATTTTGAAATATCTTATAAAAAGTTATTTCTAGGCATGGTTATACGTTTTTTATTTTATGTTCAATGGTCCTGAAAATGTTGCTTCATTCCTATTTAAGTTGATCATATTCGTTAAGGCTATGGTAATTAATCGAACTAGGTTGAATGCCTTTCGGCACTTTGAAAAATATAAGTTTGCTCTCTGCGGTGAAGAATGTATGCTTTTGTTGTCATGAAGAAGGATAGTTTCACAAGTGATGGTGAAATTGAAGTTGCAGAAGGAAGATGCTTCTTTAAACTTTTTTGTCATTTTAATGCTCTGAGTTTGTTAGCTGTGATCTGCAACAGTGAAAATTAATATGGCAAACGTATACTGTTCTTAAATGTCAAACAACCTGGTGATTCTTTCTGAAGTATTTGCACTCTGATATTAGATACCTGTGGAAACAACTAGTAAAGCACCAAGAGGCAAGAATGCTGTTGTTAACAATTTGAAAATGAGTCTTACGCTAACATGTCTTAAATTGGCTCACTGATGGATATTCTAAGTTTATATTGAAATCAAGGTGGCTTGTGCAAACATGCAGTATTACAATTTATAGTTAATGAAGCTAGTAAACTCCTATATCCCCAATTGTGAATGCTTGAAATGGCACCTCAGTTTAAAGAAAATTATCTGTTCTTCAGAGAGCATTTTATCTCTAAATTTACATCCCAATTTTTATCAGTGTTTCCATAACAATTTTGCCTTCATTTATTGTATTTCATTTTTACTATAGGCTTTGGCAGAGGAAATCAAGGCAAGGTATGAAAAAGCAGCTGTCAAAGTTGTTGACCTGGTAAGTTGAAGTGTTATGAAAATCTGCCATGATGCTTATTGGTATACCTTGTTATAGATTTGTGGTCCCTTTGTGTGCCTGCACGTTTTAAATTGTTTAATTAACTGTGGAGCTTAGATAAAGTCTTCCATCTATCAGAACGCATTCTCATTCCAGGAGAACTTGCTTCTGTAAAATATGTCTTTGCATTCAGTTTCTAATCTACTTAATTTGAATTAGGATGACTATGCAGCAGATGATGATAAATATGAGGAAAAACTGAAGAAAGAGACACTTGCATTTTTCATGTTGGCAACGTAAGATTTTCCTTCGTAAAATGGATGAAATGCATTTAATGTTTTGGAATGAGCAGTCAATTTGATAAATTTGGACCTGGCCTGGTAGTTATGGAGATGGAGAGCCGACTGACAATGCTGCAAGATTTTACAAATGGTTTACTGAGGTTTGTATTCGTATGACCATTTAGAGTAAAGCATAGATTTAAAACTCATTTTAGTAGTGTTTTTATTTAATTTTCTTGAAAAAACTGATGTTTTAGCCTTAATTTCAGGGAAAAGAAGACAGGGGCACTTGGCTTCAACAACTCAAATATGGCGTCTTTGGCCTAGGTAACAGGCAATATGAACATTTTAACAAGGTAAACTCACATGATATATTTTTTATTAAATTACTCCATCAGTCCGCCATTCCTTATAGTTTCACTCGATTTCTTTTTAGATCCTTGTAGTTTAAAAGTTTGAATTGAGTATTTATACTTATTTTCATTTCTAAGTAGATATTTTCTGTCACTTTTTCATTAAGTCCTATTAGTAACTGGTACATGTGAAAACTGTTTTGTTAATGTTACTCAAATGTTGTTGATGTAAAGCTTCCACACCATTTCTATTTATATTTAAGTGCCAAATAACTTAGAAAAAATTATGATATTTTATGGAGTTATTTCATTTTGTGAGAAATGACGGGTCATGTGCTTCTCACTTCATAAATTGTTAACATATCGTTATGTATATGTTTTGATTATTAACAAAATCTAACAAGAAAATAACAAAAAGTATCCAATCAGGAATGAAAAACAAAATCTAACAAGAAAATAGTAGAAAGTATTCAATTGAAAATGAAAAATAATTATAAGGATTTAATTTGAAACTTTTAAACTCTAATGACTTAATTAAAAACTGAATGAAACTATAAGGAGCAACAAAGTAATTTAACCTTTCTTTTTTAAATCAACTGATGGTATACTTTTGAAACAGATAGGTAAGGTTGTTGATCAAGAATTTTGTGAACAAGGTATGTGGTTCCATCTTCTAGATTTCTTATGGGCCATGGCCTCAGTGTAATAAAATTAGTGTATATTTCCATATTATTTGTTTGTCTGCCAAGAAGATTTTTGTTTTCTTCCCTTCCTCACCTAAATTTATCTACTTTTATGACTTTCTGATCCTGTATGATCAGCATGTATGCTTTTCTACAAGTTCTCTGGGTTGAAATTTTTACAATAGGAATATATTTTCAAAACTTCTTGAAATATCAACATGTCCAGATTTATTCGTGCCCATGGACAGTCATGCACTCATATTGTGATAAAAAAAGGGGAGCCCATGCATCTAAGATTCCTGCTATGTGAGGGTTGCAAAAGGGCCAGACCACATAATGGTCTATTGTAGGCAACCTTACCTTTCATTTTGTAAGAGGCTGTTTCCATGGCTTGAACCTGTGACATTCAGGTCACAAGGTGACAACTTTACCATTGAGATTGCAACAATTCATGTTGTGATAAAATCAATTTTACCATAGTAAATTAAAATCCTGGAAACTGTGCTGTTTATTTTATCTTTATGTATGGAAAGATTTATTGCTAACTGGTGTTCAGGTAACTATTGCCATTGCATGGATATCTTATTTTATCTGGAAATGTGTTTCCATAGGTGCAAAACGTCTTGTTCCAGTTGGGCTAGGTGATGACGATCAATCCATTGAGGATGATTTCTCTGCTTGGTAAGTATAGTCCTGTTACTCTTATCCAGCTACCTATTATGTTACTTTGTTAGAATTATAATAATAACCAATATCAACTCATGGAGGCATTAACATGAACAGAAGTTGGCGACTGCTTTCTGGTTTTTCAAATGTCTTGACTTGGCTTCTTTGCAGGAAGGAGTCTCTATGGCCTGAGTTGGACCAGTTGCTCCGAGATGAGGATGATGCAAATACCGTCTCCACTCCTTATACAGCTGCTATTCCTGAATACCGGGTGGTGATTCATGATCCCATTGTCGTATCATGCAATGATAATAACTTTAACACAGCAAATGGGAATGCTGTGTTTGATATTCACCATCCTTGCAGGTTCTTGGAGTTGTACATGCTAATGTTATTAATGCTTTTATTCAAAGCTATATTTGGCTTTACCAAAATTGTTGCTTCTTTTCTTGCAGGGTTAATGTTGCTGTTCAAAAAGAGCTTCATAAAACTGAGTCTGACCGTTCTTGCATACATCTGGAGTTTGATATATCAGGGACTGCCATAACGTAAGTTCAGCTGCATATCTCCAAGGGAAGTAAATATCATGGGGTTAATTATGTTTTTTTAGGGATTTTTATGAAACTTTTGTGTTAATTATTCTGAGAGATTCTATTTGCTTATTTTTAAGTTACTCTAGGATTATTATAGCAAGAAAGTGCTGGTGGATACTCTGCTGTACGGTCTCCTTCTACGAGGGATTTTTCTTTTACTACTATGAGTACAAGACTTTTGCATTAAGTATATTGAAAATAACATCTTTTAATTATAAATAATATAGGTAATATTTCAAAGTTAGTTTTATTTCTGGCAGTCTTTTAATCATATAAGGTGATATTTCAATATTTTGTCTTATTTCTGATGGATTGTGTATTTTCTTTACCTGGCAGATTCTAAGGTCTATTTTGTGTTCTCATCCCATGTTAATTTCTCTATTTAGGATGTCCAAAAAAAACTCTATCTAGAAATAAGTTATCTTGTGCTAGGTTCAATTTGATGGCAGTATGTTTTTTTATTGACTGAGGGACTACAAGGACATTGTTCTTGGCTACAAATATTTTTTACCTTTTATGCACTATGATGGAGCAAAATGGTTTGAAGTTTATGATTTTTATATATATACAGGTTGCTAGAAAAAGACATTATTATTATTATCCTTGTTTTTAACCTTATACTGCTACTGTAAAGTGATTGTGACTAAATATTAGAATTTTGGAACCCTTGTGTATGAATCTGAATAGCTTTTAGAGTGGTGTGCTTCTCCAAGAAATGAGGTTTTGATAAGTATTGATATATGGGATAACGTCAGATTTAATTGTGGGCAGTTTCTGATGGAAATGAACATATATGACTTGCTTTTGTGGTAGATTGAATGATCAAAGTTTGAAAAGTTATCAGCTGTTAATTATGATTGATCCTTGATCTCTTATGTGATTGCACCTAATATATCCCGACCATCTGGTAGTAGTAAGTAACCAACCAATGACTTGTCTTATCTTTTACCAGTTATGAAACTGGTGACCATGTGGGTGTATATGCGGAGAACTGTGATGAAACTGTTGAAGAAGCTGGAAAGCTGTTGGGTCAGAATTTAGATCTGGTGTTTTATCTTCACACTGATAATGAAGGTGGCACCTCCCTTGGAGGTTCTTTGCCACCTCCTTTTCCCGGTCCTTGCAATCTGCGGACTGCATTAGCACGTTATGCAGATCTCTTGAACCCTCCTCGAAAGGTCTTTATAAAATCTTCACTTGTGCTGGCCAATTTTCTGTTCTTGTCATATTATCTAAATTAATTGTTTCTACTGGTTATGACAGTGCATTTCAATTTGTGTTTGGTCAACCTCTTTTTTTTTTTTTTTTGTAAAGATTAACAAATCGAGATTGTTACAATTTGTTTCTCTTTCAGGCTGCTCTAGTTGCTTTGGCTGCTCATGCTTCAGAACCTAGTGAAGCAGAGAGATTGAAGTTCCTAACATCTCCGCAGGGGAAGGTAAAAATAATTTCTAATACTGTTTCTGCATCTTATTTCCAAAACTCCTTCTTATTTCTTTTTTCCTTTTTTACCTTTTTAGTTGTAATTCTCAAGTTTTCAATTTCCAGGATGAGTACTCTAAATGGGTGGTTGGAAGTCAGAGAAGCCTCCTTGAGGTGATGGCTGAGTTTCCATCAGCAAAACCTCCCCTGGGTGTGTTTTTTGCTGCAGTAGCCCCTCGCTTACAGCATCGTTATTATTCAATTTCATCCTCACCTCGGTGATCCTCTTGTCCTATCTTGAATATTCAAATGGAGCTTTAAGATAACTGGTCAAGACATAACATTGCATTGTTTTTATTATAAAGGTTTGCACTACAAAGGGTACATGTAACATGTGCCTTAGTGTATGGTCCAACTCCCACTGGCAGAATTCACAAAGGGGTTTGTTCAACTTGGATGAAGGTAAGGTAGTAATTTTGCAGTACACATGTGGGCACACAACATTTGGCCCTGTACCGCCGTGCAGATCTTTCAATTTTCCTCCTTTTATTGGTGCTGTTCTTAATTCTGCTATGTTATATCTAACTTAAATCTGTATCATTATTTATCAGAATGCTGTTCCCTTAGAGCAAAGCCATGACTGCAGTGTTGCACCTATTTTCATTAGGCAATCAAATTTCAAGTTACCAGCTGATCACTCAGTTCCTGTTGTCATGGTTGGACCTGGTACCGGCTTGGCACCTTTCAGGGGATTTTTACAGGTGTGCACTGCATGGATGTATAAAGTTTAATTCTTTAATGGAGATCTGATAGCTGGATGCTGAACAGTATGGAATAAAGAAAGAAATTTTAGAGATGGATAGTCAGGGCTAGGAGAGAAAAACTAGAATGAAATTGGTAATTGGAAATTATCAACTGGTAATTATGAGGTAAAATTCACAATAACTAGTTTTTAATTCTATTAGGATTAGAAGCCCCATTCGGAAGTAGTCTTAATTCAAATTGAAAATTCTAGTTTGTTGAAGTCCTAAATTTATATTTAACTAGCCATAATGGTTAGTTTGAATATGGGAGCATAGTGATAAAGGGGAGAAAAGGATGGTTATCTTTCAATAAATAAACTGTAAATGAGAAGATAATATAAAAAAATTTCAATTCACTCTCATCTTTGATTCATACAGGAAAGAATGGCCCTCAAAGAGGATGGTTTGCAGCTAGGTCCTGCATTACTATTCTTTGGATGCCGGAATCGTCGAATGGTAAAATAATTACTTGGTGCACTTCTTATCCTAATTGATTTCAGTAGGATGTGTAATTTTATTTAGTCTTGGTCTTATAGGATTTTATTTATGAGGATGAGCTAAAGAATTTTGAAGAACAAGGCATTCTGTCTGAGTTGATTGTAGCCTTCTCAAGAGAGGGATCAGTGAAGGAGTATGTTCAACACAAGATGATGGATAAAGTAAGTATGAATAGGAGGTGATGAATACTAATATTTAGATAAATTATTTATTGCATCAATTTTCTGTGTGCAGGCAGCAGATTTTTGGAGCTTGATTTCTGAGGGAGGTTTTCTTTATGTCTGTGGTGATGCGAAGGGCATGGCAAGAGATGTTCATCGGACTCTCCATACCATTGTCCAGCAGCAGGTGTGCAATCTGTTTCACATGTCCCCTCCCTATCCTTATCCTAACACATAAACTGTGACAAATAGAAGAGTCATTTTTCTTGTGCCTTATCATGTGTATGAAGTATTAGTATTCACATAACTGGACCTGCCCAAAAGAAAAGAAAAAAATTCATGTTATGTTATAGTGCCTTAGTGCCTTCAAAGAAGCTTTCAGAAAATTATCTGTCTTGGCTGCCTTCATAATTTGCTTGTTGCATATTCATGTATGGGAATTATTAGCCCCCGTTTCTCTGTTTTAGCATTGACCTTAGCATTCATAACCTGAGTGGTCAGGGAGGTGACCTCTACTTATTTGCTGATGTCATTCAATAAGTAGTTTGCTGATACTTTCTGGCTTCTTACGCTTTATATCTGAGTTTATCTGTAATTATGTATTGCAGGGGGCAAGTATCTTTCATGATTTTCATCTTTAACATATTCCTCTTCATGATTCTTTTTTCAAGGCATTCAATTTGTGATGACTGATGATATTATATTTTTGTTTTCCAAGGCTATATATATACTTGGATGGGGGAGTTTTGTTTTGAAATTATGTTTATGGAATGAATTTCAGGAAAATGTGGACTCGTCAAAGGCTGAGGCCATAGTTAAAAAACTCCAAATGGATGGACGATACCTAAGAGATGTTTGGTGATATTTCTGATCCTTCAGGATACCTTGTGGTTTCACAGTTCTATGCGTTGATTTCAAGCTTGGTTCAAGGATTTTTACATTAATCTCTGCTGCCAGAGTTTTGAGAAACTAATAATGGAAGCTGAAAGAGGTTTCTTGAAAAAAGCTAGATGATTTTTTAGACATTTTTTCTTTATCCTCTCGTCCTTGTAGGTTAGATTTTTTTACTGAAGTGGGATTAATTGTTTCCAATGGTTTTGTACTAATTGTAGGAATTTGCGATGAACAATTAATTTGTTGGTGAGACTATTTTCCTGGTTGATTAAACATATATATATATATATATTTCTCCCCTGATAGCTAAAAAAAATTTGCTCTTTCAATTGTGGATCTTCATGGTTGAACCTCATCACTTTTTCTATTTGGTGTTGTGGTGGCCTTGATATCTGGTTTCGAGTGTTTATGGCAGAGGCATGTCTTAAACTTGAGCCTGGCTTGATCTTAGGTAAAATGAATGTCACTTTTATAAGTAGTGAGAATATCATTTTCTTGGTTCGCCCTTTTTTCCTCTGTAAATAAAAATAAAAATGATTGTAGTAACAAGTGAACTATTCTCTGCATATCGTAACTTTTGGTGTTTTGAAAACGAAGATCACTGAACCTATATCCTCAGCAGGCCTGGGTTTGATGAAACTAGAACAACTAGTGCTTCAATGTTAGCCGAGCAAGTTTGGAGAATCTTTAACAAGCAGAGTTCCATTCTTGCAACATTCATTATCAGCTAGTATGGGCGTGAGGATATTGAAAACATCACCCTGGCATGCTGATGGTACATGGAGATGGAGAGATATCTCAGGCTGGAAATTACAGATAGGTTGCAGTGGCGAGTTGGAAATGGCAAAAGCATTGATCTTAAGAGCAAGTTTTGGTGGAATGATGGCGGTCGTCTTCTGATTTACTTCAACAAATTAGCAGACCTCATTGATGAGCATACATGGGCCTGGAATGTGATGAAGGTAGATCAGGTGTATGATCAACAAACTTGTGTTACAATTCTTGAAACCCCCACGTCCAGAACGGGGGCCAATGACTGTCTGGCCTGGATGGGAGTATCCAATGGTATCTACACACTCAACAGAGGTTACCAAGTCCTAACAGGATCAAAAGATAAACAACACCTTGACACATTTCCATGGGGAGAGCTCTGGAAAATTAATCTTCCAAGGAGGATTGTCATGTTCTTATGGAAACTTCGCCACAATGTGCTTCCAACAAGAGACTTACCGCACAAAAGGTATATCATTGATATACAAGATTGTCCCTTCAATGGTGTAGACCCTGAAACTACAACTCATCTCTTCCTCCAGTGTGATTTTGCTCGAGCTATCTGGTTTGCAACAGATTACTGCATAAAATCTAATCTGACTTGTCCACAAGATGTCAAAGCCTAGATCCAGACATGTCTCGTGGCTAATGGTAATCATAGGGATGTCAACAGGGAGCTGACAATTCCAATCTGTATAATCCCCCATGCTATTTGGTTTACAAGAAGCCAACAGAACCTATAAATACTCTAGCGCTCATCAGGTTCTGGTGCTGGAAATACGCTCATTGTAACCAAAATTTACACGTTCCAAAACTTGCCATCCCCAAGGATTCTGTTAACGAGGAAGATATAGTCTCCAACCAGATGGAGATCACAGTGATTTTCTCCACCAATAAAATCCAAGATAAAAATAGACAGTTTTGGGATTGTAATTGCATTCCGAGGAAAAGAGGTATAGATATCCTTGGTGGGATATACAGAATGAAGAGGAAAATCACTAAACTGTCATGCATTCTTGAAGGAGTGAGACAATTTCTGCTCCTTTCAATTCTCTCTCATCATTCTTCCATTTGTCTGATGCTCCCTACGGAAGGATCCTATCTAGCCATTCTCCATCAGTCTTCCAGTATGCTTCATTTGCAGGTCATTGCCCAGGACATAAATACTTTATTTCAGAGGTTCACTGATTGGCGACTTTTGGTTCACAAGGAATCTCATCATCAACCCATCAATCTATTTCATATGTCTATCTGTTTTTGATAGGTGGTACATGTATCCTATCTAATTGTCTTCATGAGCAACGGAGAAAACTTAATTGACCTGCATATTTTCTTTGAGAAAGAGATTATGTTGAATGACAAAGTTTTGTGTTATTTTCTAATTATTTGCACGAGTGATAGCGTGGAAAGGTAATTAATTATTTGCACGAGTGATAACGGTAATACAATGAATTAGTGATCATAATATAATAGATCTGAGTTTTGTAAGCAACAATGACGACATAACTTGTAACAGATCAAGACTCCAAAAATCCCAGCAGCTTCGCAAAAGTCTATGCCACTAATAAGATAATAGTGTCTTGCATCTGCCTCATGGAAAAAGATTCCAAATTTATATTTAAAACACTAGAAACATAAGGTTCATGAGAACAAATGTTGATTCTGTTCAGTTTCATTTGGAAACTCTTCACACCCATTTATATAGTCATTATACCACATAATACATATCAACTATTTTATACAAAAAATATTGAAACATTTCTTCTTATTTTTCTTTAAAGGTTTCGAAAGATAGAACCTAAGTGAATATGATCTATGACGATTAAAATACTTTTCATATAACAGTGGTAAAACAATGTTGGATTAATTTGGTGTTGAAAAAGTAGTTGTGGTGTGATTTGGAGGTAAAGGGTTTGAGTCATGGAAACAGTTCTTGCAAAATGTTTGTTAAGGTTGTATACAACAAATCAGCATATGGTTCGACAATTCCATAAAGCTCATGCATAGCAGGAAGTTTTATGCACCAGGCTATCCCTTTTTTTATACAAGCGATAAAACAAGCATACTCAAATTTTAAATTTCTTTTCTTCCCAAAATGTAGTTGCTATTTCCAAAATAGTTTTAACACTATATAAATAATTGTTAGATAACATTCAAGCTTTGATATCCAATATAATGACATTTTTCACATTAAAATATAAAGTAAGAAAAAATAATCTTGGCTTCTTTCAATTTATAAAACCTAAGGAATAAATTGTGACTATTAAAATACTTGTCGTATACAAATGATAGAAGAAGCATACGCTAAATATTTAACTTCTTTTCTTCCTTAAATGTCGGTCATATTGATCAAATATTTTAACATAAAATAAGTACGTGTTAAATTACATACAATCTTTACTGTTCAACAAAATAATATCTTTGCATTTGAATACAAAGTAAGAAAAACAGTCATGTATTTATGTTTATATCTTTTTGACATTTGAATTTTGCTTCAATATATTGCACAACTAGACGCAAAAAATCTATGACATAAATGTATTTTGGTCCTACACTTCCAAATTGTTTCTCTCTCTTTTTTTAATACTATTACCAATTATCTAGCAATAGATATTAAGCTTTCATGAAATTGGCTACAGAAGAAAACATTGCAATTAAAAAAAGGTTGTTTTATCAAGTTTGTCAAGAGATAGATAATGTTCAAATAAGAATGGGGAATGAACACTTCCCACTGAACTTTTAACTCTCATCTTTGCCGCATTTATAATTGAGAAAACATTATTTATGTAAAATTTAAAACTAACAACCATATATTTATTCTCTATAGATGAATAAAATTTTTTGGGCTAATTTTACTAGTAAGACGGCATCACGATCAAGACTTTATTTTCGATAAAACTAACATCACACGTGCCTTATTCATAATATAGGCCACAAAAGCATATATCAATAATACTTTCACGTGACAAAAAGTCTTCCAAGAACCCCTTCTAGAATACTAAATCTCTTCTTGGATTATAGATTTAAACTTTTGATCGCCCATAATTTCTCGCACACGTTTGACGAAAATTTCTTTAGTTAGCTTTCCATCCTAAAACAAGAGTTACAATGAAGCATGCTATTTCTTTCAAATAGTAACATTATAATCAATTAACAAAGTGAACAAATATTTGATACAAGGGACAAGCTACTTACCTCAAAAATATTATATAGAGAGATTGCTCTTACAAGTTTGGTTGAAGGAAGACAAATATGCAAGGCAAGTAACTTTGCAAATGAATACCTTGTAGAAGTAGATGTTCTCAGTTGACCTAAAAAGGGAAATAGAAGATCAGTTTCAAATAAAAATATGTAAATGGAAAGAAAAGAAAAAGATATATTATATTACTATCACTTGAATAAAAGGTTTGTAGCTCACGGAAAATTCTGGAACATATGACTAATAATATTGGAACTCCAAACCACATACCAATTAGGATTGCTAGGGTCATCAGACACCGAATCAAAATTCTCACGAGGTGAGATACTTTGTTGAAACATGGCCTCCACTTTCTCAACATCTCCTACTATGACTTGATATAATATAACGTGTTTCTCACCATTGTTATCAACCTCATATTGTGTAGCACTACAACATAATTCAACAAGTTAGATGCAACATCAAACTTCTATAGCTTTTAAAATATAAAAAAATTATTAAACCAATTATATATTTACCTCAAGCATAAACAATATTAGAATAGCCTCAAGTAGCTTTTACACTCTCGTTTTGCCTTCCAAAAACTTTATGACAAGTAGTCTCAAGTGGCCCTAAGTGAACACATTGATGAATTGTAGTAATAGTGGCTCAATGATCGACCTTTGTGATGCTAGACAGAAATAAGTTGATGATAAATAAATATGATCCATGATTTTTTTGAATCAACAAAATGGTATCACCACTTTGTAATTTTCAAAAACCTTGAAATTAACCTTTGGTTGTTAGCAAAATCCACCATATTGTCAAACTTAATTAGTTTAAACGACGAAACCTTAACTTCCCTCTCATATCCTTATTGAAATCTAAATCTTTTTTCTCTCTATTTTCACCATGCCTATCAGCCTAAATTTTAATATTCCCTATACTCTCCAATTCATCATCCATAGAATCCACTCCAATAAAGGTTTTAGGGAAATCAATCCATGAACCTCCACGGTAGTACATCACCCACATAGGTGCAGCATTACATCTGAAGTTTGGATTCTCAATCATCAATTTTCCAGCACAAAGATTAAAGAGCTGACTATAACAAATTATAGAGTCCAACTTTGATATTGAAGCTGAAAATAATGACGATGAAATCTTTGGAAGCTCAGCTGTAATTAATTTTGGCATTATTATCTTGTTAGAAAGGTAAAATAGGTATTATGTAACTCTCAAAAGTGAAAATGATTATGTGATGTTCTAAATATATAAATAGTGGGATAGCTTAATGTAAAAAATTGTTAAATATTTGAATCTTATATAGGTGGTCTATGTTGTCAAATTGGTAGGTTTATATGAGTAAAATACCTTGTGTCACTTGGTGAGGTTGTATACAATATATTTTTTTAACATGGTTGATTAAGGGTATGTTTAGTATTGCCTTTGGATTATTTAGAAACAATTTTAATACTTATAATTGATTTTATCATTTTTTTTTAAAAGTTTGGTTGAATATTTAGAAGTATATCAAAGTCAAACTTATGTCTCAAAATTGCAATTGGAACATAAGTTATATAGAATGACTTTTATTTCTATTCACTTGATAAGGCTATAAACGATATATTTTTTAGCATGGTTGATTAAGGATATGTTTGACACTGTATTTGGATGATTTAGAGACAATTTTAATATTTATAATTGATTTTATTATTTTTTTAGAAAGTTTGATTAAATTTTTAGAAGTGTTCAAAGTCAATAATATGCCTCAAATTTGAAATTGGATCATAAGTTATATAAAATAACCTTTATTTCTATTCTCTTTGGGAGGTTTTATATATATATATATATATATATATATATTAACATGGTTAATTAAGGGTATATTATGTATTATATTTGGATGATTTAAAAACAATTTAATACTCAAAATTAATTTTATCATTTTTTAGAAAGTGTAATTAAATTTTTAGAAGTATTTCAAAATCGATAATATGCCTCAAAATTGTAATTGGATCATAAGTTATATAGAGTAGCTTTTATAGAAAAATCAATTAGGCTTATGATAAAATCAATCACCAACAATATAACATAATTTGACACACATCTAAAAATTTAATGTATGATTGGTATATCAATTTTTTTTACTCATCTATGATGAATTTTTCAAAATCTTTATAGTGATTTGTAAACTATCATATATTTTTTATATAATGGTGTTAAGGAAATTTAAACCTAAATCCTTCTGCATTTCAAGTTAGAAAAATAAATTGTCAAAAGATATTATTAAATATAAAATAGATTCATTTATAATAATTTTTCAAAAATTAATTATTAACAATCAATAATATTCAAAATCAATTCTCTTATTTCTACAAGAAACAAGCCGTCGGTGACAATAGAATTATTTTTGGTCATATGATAAAATTATTTTATTATGAATATTAGGAAAAACATGAATTTAAAATCTCAAGTCACTTAGAAATGTTGAGAAATGAATAATTGTACGACTTGTGGTGTTTGTTAAAATGCCTTGTAACCTACGCGCGAGGGGTTTGAAAATGGAATATATTTGATGGATCTATTTTATTTATTGATTTCTTTGGCCCCAAGAAAAATGAAAAATAGTAATATGAAAATACATGTATTTTATAGCAAAATAAAGGATGCATGAATTTGTTGTTTGATATCATTTTTCTTTATGATTTTAAAAGTTTTCTAGTTTTCTAAAAATCACAATAAAAGAGTTGGTACTTGTTGACGGTGGAATTTGCTAAATCCAAACTCTGTCAACTAGAAAAGTTCTTAAAATCCCAAATTGTAATTCTAGTTGATAAGGAGAGAGAGAGGGATGATGAGTGAAAACAAGAGGAAAAATAGGGAGAACGAGGAGAAGACAATGGAAGTTTTTAACGTGAATCAGGTAAAGTCAGTTGTTGACCCCTACGTCTATGGTAGTGTTATTTCTGAGAACATGCTTATAGAGTATGATATTATTTTACAAAGATCATATAAGTCGATATTATCTATCTAAGTTGCTCTCTAGGTCTAAAGTTGGCCTCTACTGTACAATGATTTTAACATTTATTTATAGTTACTGGGATATTATAGTTGTAGCCCAAAAAGGGAAAGAATAATAATAAATTAATTGCAAGTAGACTCCTGCAAGTTGTTATCTACAAGTTGGTCCTGTTCTCGGGTTTAACCAAAATGTGCTTTCTGAAAAATGACTGAGGTGGCATGCTTTGACTAGTGAGCTATAACTCATCCTTGACGAGCTGGAGCTATTGCTTTGGCCTTGTCTTGTGTTCTGAGTTCGCGACTAACAATCTGGTTCCTCTATTCAGCGACCTCAATCTTAGGCAAGCTAGGCCTTATTCAGTTGGACTCATCTATTGGGCTTTTGCCAGCCCATTTGCACATATCCAAAAATATCCATAATATTAGCCCCCAGCTCTTAGTTTGTTCTGTAGAGTAGGAGTTGAAGTTTTGCTGGCAAAAGCTGATGATCATAATCTGTAGTGTTGTCATTCAGACTTATTGTCTTATTATTTTATCTGCACCAGACCATGCATTTAATGTGCATGTTTTATAGCCGTTAGTGTGGTAACCTTACTTTTTGCTGGATCGTTTGATCAAGGATAGCTGGACAATCTCTGGATTTATTGATGAAGCCAGACCAGTCTATATAAAGTGTGAAAAACCTTTTTTTTTTTTTCATGAAATGACCCGATGGGTGCATTGGCTAAGCCCCTCCATGTTTCTGATAATCTGAATCTTTGATGAAGTGCTACAAGGCATGTATAGCCTATTGCATAGGAAGTTTTCATGGACAATTCCTCTCAATTTGTTCTATGGAGTAGGAGCTAAAGTATTGCTAGCAAAAGCTAATGATCATAATCTATAGTGCTGTCATTCGGACTTCTTGTGTTATTGTTTTATCTGCATCAGACCATGCATTTAATGTGCATGTTTTATAGTCGTTGGCATAATAGTCTTACTTTTTGCTGGACCGTTTGATCAAGGATAACTGGACAGTCTTTGGATCTATCGGTGAAGCCATACTAGTCTATATAAGGTGTGAAAAACCTTCTTCTTTTTTCATAAAATGACCTGATAGGTGCATTGGTTGAGCCTCCCGTGTTTCTGATGATCTGGATCTTTGATGAAATGCTATGAGGCATGTATAGCCTGTTGCATAGGAAGTTCCCATGGATAATTCCTCTCTAAGGATCTTGGGAATTTCATTACAATTTTCACAACTTTCTTATGGTTATGCTATTGAATTTAGCCCTTTCAGTTGTGTTCTTTTGCCTCTTTGCACGGTGAGTTAACCATCTTGGTTTCTCCAAGTACCTTGGGGCAATGAGGCTGGGGGAGGAGCTTTTAGTTGAGGAGGACAAAGAAAAGCTTGAGTGGTTAGTTTGCTTGTTGATCCTCTAGCTAGTTGGAATTCAGCTCTTTAAAGCTAGCCTTACTTTGAGGACATGATAGTTATAGGCTTATTCTAACTTGTATTTCTTGAATCTTCATGTATAAATCCACCTCGTTGAATGAGGTTTTTAATAAAAAAATTTCATATTTCCTTGCTTTTCCAAGTGCATCATGTTGGATGTTTTGTATGTCCCAGAAGATAATATTTAGGTCGACACAAATTCCTACAAATCATAACTAAATAAAATATTAAGTTGAATGACCAATCAATTATATTAATGCTTCTAGTTGATAATGAATTTGAGCACGGAAGTGTCTCAGTTGGTAATGAGTTTGAGCACCGAAGTGCCTTAACTAGTAGTGAGTTTGAATGCATAGGTAGGTCGTATGAAAGTTGTGCCTTAACTAACACGAATAGGATGCATGATAGCTACACTTTAGAAAAATAGGTTGTATGAAAGTTACACTTTGTAGGTCACATGGATGTACCTTAGCAGGCAATGATTTATTTTAGCGCCTTCACACCTGAGTAATAGTTTGCATGCATACGTTACAGAGAGAGTAGGTCATATACATGTTGAGTAGATGGTTGCAAGCATACGGTGCCTAAGTAAGAGGTTGCATGCATATGATACCTGAGAGTTGGTCATATACATGCTGAGTAGATGACTGCATGCATGTGGTGCCTAGGAGTTAGTCGCATGCATGCTGAGTAAGAGGTCGCATGCATACGATGCCTGAGAGTTAGTCGTATGCATGTTGAGTAGATGATTGCATGCATGCGATGCCTGAGAATTGGTTGCATGTGTACTGAGTAAGAGGTCACATGCATACGATGCCCAAGAGTTGGTCATATGCATGCTGGGTGGATGATTGCATGCATGCAATGTCCGAGAGTTAGTCACATGTGTGCATGCTGAGTAAGAGGTCACATGCTTATGGTTCCTAAGAGTTGGTTGCATGCATGTTGAGTTATATTGTTCACTTTGGAGTATCGGTGAGAGTGGCTAAGAAAGTTCTTCCCTAGATGGCTCCTCATGGTTTTGTCTTTGGAGCGTCAATGGGGGTGGCTAAGAAAGTTACTCCCCGGACGGCTCTTCACGGTTTCGACCTTGGAGTGTCAATGGGGGGCGAACAAAGTTGCTCCCTAGACCGCTTCTCATGATTTCGACCTTGGAGTGTCGACAGGGGTGGCTAAGAAAGTTACTTCCCGAATGGCTCCTAAAGGTCCTCTTGTGAAAAGAGGTGAGCAAATGTCCTACATTCCAAACTCAGGGAACTTCAACTTTATTTTGTATAACATTTTACCAAAATCTCATTCAATACATAGTTATTTCAATTTAAAGGAAAACTTGGCACTTTTATTGACTTCTGAATGACATTATAGAATTACATATTTTTCATAGCATATGCTTGCTTTTGCTCGGGGCCCTATTGTGGTTACCAAGATCACTGTCCAGTAGGTCGCACCATATATTCTTTTAAGTGACCTCTCTTGATTAGATCCTCAATCGTATCTTTAAGTGTTCAGCAATCCGAAGTGTTGTGCCTAACCTTATTGTGATAGGCACAAGACTTCCCTGTGTCTTTGCACCATAGGGGACTTCTTATGGGGTTAGGTGTCCTGAAGTCCTCTTTATCCTTTTCTGCTATGAATATTCTATCTTGAGTATCTGATAGGATGTTGTAGTTGTTATGGTGATCCTGATGTGAAGGTCACTTGGTCTTAACCTTCTTTGCAGGCCGATTATTGGAGCTGTCACTCTAACTCTCATTGCTCCTCTTCTTATTTGGGATGGAGCTATTTACTTCATCTTCCTTTTTGGACTTCTTTATGCCAAAGGTTTCTTCCCACCTGATCTGTTTAGTAGCTTTTTATAGAATTCACCTAGGTCGCTTACTGGAGATTTGTATATGTTCTTATATAGCTTTCCATCTTTACGGAGTCCCACTGAGATCGAATTAAGATACTCTCATTGGACGGATTCTGCACGTTATTGACCTCATGTCTAAACCAAGTGATGTAGTCTTTCAGCGATTCATTTTTCTGCTGGAAGACTGTTACAAGGTGGCAGGATGGTACGAGTTGCCTTTTTAACCCCTTATATTGGCTAATGAATTTCTTCTGGCATTCATCCCAATTATGAATGCAGCAAGTTGGGAGACCCCTAAACTATGTCCGAGGTATGCCTCTAAAGGTGGTTGGGAAGACACGGCATTTGACCAGTGGATTGGTAGTTTGAAGATCCATTTGTACATTAAATGCATTTAGGTGATCATATGGATCACTATCATTATTGAATTGTGAGATCGAAAGGACTTTAAATTTATGGGGGAAAGGTTGAGTTTCTATCTTTCTTGTGAATGAAGTTTTCTCCTTATATCGATCTTGGCTATTCCAGGCTTGAGGGCATTCTTTTAATTGTTTTACCCTCTGGAGCAGTTTTTCTACCACTGAACCTCGTGTATCGGATCTCTGGCTGGACGTTTGTTGGCTCTTTTTACCTCTTTGGTCATGAGAGTAGTGACCTAAGGTATGTCCCTAGCTGGACCTATTTGAGCCTTCCACTTGAAACGAGCTTGCACGTCATTGATCATTACGGCTTTCACAAGCTTGATAATGGATCTTATTTGTGTGTGGAAGGAGCAAGTTGAATCAGCACACTGGGGTTCTCTTTTAGGTGTAGCGACCTCAACCCACTTTTTCATGCATAGGGCTTGTGCCTATGTCAACACCATAACCACCTCAGTCAATTTTTTCACTGTGGTCTCAAATGTTTCCTGATGTTGGTGCCACATTTGCATTTCGTTAGCCTCAGAAACAATAACCACAGGTTGGTGCTAGGCCATAGGGGGCAAGTTGACAATGATACCTACAGCAGGACGGTGAAAGCCTCTGCCACAGGAAGGGCTGGTTCCTTTTGCTATTACACGTGACCTTCTAACTGGTTAGCTGGAGTGTTTAAACTTCTAGTGGTTATCCCTCTTGCCCTCATGGTTGTACGAAAATTTAACCAGAGTACAGTATGGGGCCCTTCCTTCTAGCACCAAAATGTTAACAGTAGAATTTGGTAAGCCCAGACTCCGTCAACCAGATTCTTGAAACCCCAAACTATAATTTCTATTGATAAAGAGAAAGAAAGGGATGATGAGTGACAACAAGAGGAAGAACATGGAGAAGAGAGAGAGGACAATAGGAGTTTTTAACGTGATTCGACTAAAGTTGATTGTCAACCACTATATTCACGATAGTGTTATTTCAGAGAATATGCTTACAGAGTATGATATTTTTTTTTACAAAGATCATATAAGTCGATTTTCTCTATCTAAGTTATTCTCTAAGTCTAAAGTTGGCCTCAATTGTACAATGATCCTAACCCCTATTTATAGTTGCTGGGGTGTTACAGTTATAGCTCAAAAAGGGAAAGAATAATAATAAATTAATTGCAAGTAGACTTCTGAGAGTTATCTGCAAGTTGATTATATGATATATTCAATGATTTAGGTGATTTTTAGTTGCTCATCATCGTATTACTCATTTACAATTACAATTTCTTTTGCATATCTATGTTATATTCTCTGTTCAGTATATAATATCTAAGATAAAAAAGTTGAATTATAATGTATAAATGAGATTGAACAAAATTGGTTAACCATATGATAATTTTTTATCTAGAAGTTTATTGATGAAGTTTCTTCCAATACTTATAATAGTTCTCTTGGTTCAAGGGAAGTTTATAAGGTATTTAACAAACAAAATTAATCACATTTGTAATCGAATTTTTTATTTTTTTTATCATATTAAATAATGTATTCTTATGATGTGTTTTGCTTATAAATGATTAATTATTTTTATCTATAGACCATATCATTTATAGAAAACAATGGAGGTGATCAATTTCTTGGATCATTGTCACACCTTATAAGAGGAATCCTTCGGACATGGATAACAATAGTTTAACAATATCTAAGTGATTATTCCGCAACTGTCAACTATTAAGATGATCAAGCACATCTAAGTTAGAGAAAATAGATTAACTATTTGGTTGATTGTTAGGCAATGACATTTATGGAAGAGGATAAATTTTTTTAGTTAAATGATTTGTTTGTATTATGAGGATTTGGGACTAAAAAATTTTATTATTTTTTGTTGTTTATGCATTATATATTAGCTATTTCATGTTTTTTTTTAATACATGTTAAACTATAATATTTCATTTAATTCTAAATTATGAATTATTTGATTTGTATTCTTAGCTTAATAGTTAAATAATTTTTTTAAAATTATTTTATACATTTCTATACTTATTATGCTTATAAATTTTTTTATTAAAATGATCTATAGCAAATATTTAAATAATTTTCTCGCTAGTACCTTAGATCGATCATTATATTTTTGTAAACTTTTTATATATATATATATATATATATTGTATCTTAACAGATCTTATAATATAAATACATTATAGCTATTTCATGTTAATTCACGGGCACTCTACTGATTATTCTTTAAGCGTTACATGAATTTATATGATAAAATAAACCAAATATTCATGTATACACTTTGTAATTTTAACATAATTTTAAATATTTTTAAAATCATTTTTTTTAAATAAATTATTATAATATATATCCTTATATGGTGCAAGTAACAATAGACATAGTTTTATACTTAATTTTTTTTAAAAAAAAATCAATTATACATTTCCATATATCTTATCAATTTATATATTTCATACAATCTTCTATAATATTTTTAATACATGGTTATTTAGTATATTGAAATAATTTAAACTATAACTTAGTTCAAGTTTTTTGTTTTCAAACTTTAAACATGACAGAACGGAACACATTTCTGTTTCATTATTAGTAACGTAAGTAATACTCTAAATAATCTTAAATGTTATTTTATAATATGTAGTAATTTATGAAAAATATATTTTTTGTTTTACAACAATTTAAAAAGTTGAACCACAATATAAATATATTGTGGAAAAAATAATAAAATGAAAAAAATCTGTAATGATGATAAAAATACATGAAGGTAAAAAAACACAAGTTAAACACACATGTATAAACATAGATAATATTCAAAATTTTATATGCACTACCTTATGATAAAACTAGACTTAATATAATATATATATATATATATATAGAAATAAAAATGTGTACACTTAATTTTAATGATTTAAATAAATCTATTTATTAGCAAAAAAATTTAATTATATTAATTATTTCAACTGTTAAAAAAATTACAACATTATTTATCAATGCATTTGATTTTTGTCCTATCAAATAGATTTGTCAACAAATGATACATGCATACCCTACTTTGAATATAGGTAATAGTAGTTTTAGATTTGTAGATGAAAGACACCATTAGAAAGTCCTCAAATTTCCTTCTTTGAAAAACTTCAATGATAAAATTAGGCTTAATTATATTTTTTATCCTCTTAAAATTAAAATTGAATACATTTGATTTTTTTTTAAATGAAATTCTATTTTGATTGAAATAGGGACAATTCAAGTACTGTTGAGTAACGCCCATAATTTCCCTACATAAAATGCTTACGTGGTAGAACTTAATCCACATGACTTTTACGTTGACACTCATGGGCCCACTTTGCTACCTAAAATCCTTGTAGCTCACGTGATTCATTTCAGACCTAATCTTCTTTTTTGAACTAGGGCTAATTTCAATCATTGACGATGTTTTACACCATCCTTTCCACCATCAACGTTGCTCATGCAGTCGATGCTTCGGTTCTTAGCCCAATCTCCATTGATGATGCTTTCTTACCATCGTTTGTCTCTGTTTGTGCCGTTGACGTTGTCGCTCTTATCTTCGGATCTGTTTACCAGATTTGAGGAAATTCGGATCACTTAGGTGCCAATGGATTTTTGAGGAGTTTTTTTTCGTGTGCTTTGCTTAGGACTAAGGCTGTAGTGTGTGTGTCTAGCTGCAAATCTTTTGTCGATTTTACATATGATTATGTAGTATTACATAGGAATTGGATGGTAAAGGAGGCTCGTCGAATTATTGTCAAGCTTGAGCGCAATGAACTGGTAAAGTAGGTGCACTAGTTGCGTGAAGAGTTGGATGCCTTCCGTCGTGCTTAAGTACAGGCCACTCTGCCTCCACCACCTTTTACTACTTCGATTCTTGTCATTGAGGTTAACCCAATCACACCACAAACAACTCCACCAAATCGCATTCCTAAATCTCAACGACCTTAGTAATTTGAATTGCCTCTCACACCACCGTTACAATAATAGTCTTCCATTCCAACCCTCAATCTACCAATAGTAACCACTGAGCATCTATTTTCAAACCCCTACATCCACTTCCCACAAACTTACCAAATTCAAACCCTTGTAGGGCTGCTTGTCCCCAATATTTCTTTTGCCCCATTGTAGATGGCTAACATCCATTAGCATATGCTCCGTATACATGAACCTTATATCCTACTCCACTCTACCATGGATATCACCTAGACTTCTGAACAGTATCCTCCTGTCAAGAGGAGAGTCACCTATTTTCTACAACTGTCATGGTCACCCCCTTGCCTACTTACTTCAAACCTCTAACATATATAGACTTATATGATGGGATGATAGTTCCATAAGAGCACTTAAAAGCCACTACAAAAAAATGTCGAGATTCCAACGGAAAAAATCCGTTGGAATTCCGTTGGAATTAAAGCCAAATCCGTTGGAATTTGG
>JANHAO010000254.1:0-45592 GCA_026873985.1 Saraca asoca
TATTTTATAATATTATATTATTATTTATAAATTTAATATATTATAAAATAATTTATAAAATATTATAAAATATTTTATAATTTAGAAAAGTGGGGCCCACAGTTGCACTGTGCAACTTCAGCCCCCTTTCCTCGCCCTTTCGGACGGAAAGGAGGGCTTTGGGCCCCACTCAAAATTTAAGCTCAACTTCCTTCCTTTCCTCCCATCTTCCTCCAACCAAGCAGAGGAAATTATCTCAAAAATTGTGCCTAACTGTTTTTTCCTTTCCTTTCCCCTCATCTTCCTCCCAACCAAGCAAGGTGGAAATGACCAAAACATCCCAAACTTTATTACCTCCGGTGACTAAGCTGGAAATCTGTTTTTTTTTTTTCAAAAATAATTTTTTTATTTTTTTATTTTCTGAAAATAAAAAAATCTATTTGATAATCTATTTTAAAAAATTATTTTTTAAAAGTGTAACTGAAAAATAATTTTCAGTAAACAGTAAAATATTATTTTTCCTGATTTTTGTATAGAACTATTTTAAGATTTTTTTAAAAAATAAGAAGAAAATCTATTTTCATTAATGAAAAAGTTATAAATAATATTAAATATTTTTTTTCATCTTAAAAAATAAAAAAAATATTTATTTTCAAAATTTACATCCAAACAAGTTTTTTATTTTTTAATTCTTAAAAAACAGTTTTTAAAAATTATTTTCAAAAATAATAAAATAAAAATACCTTAAAACACTTCCAAACAGATCTTTATATTCTACTCTTATTATTTTGCAAGAGTACTTTTGGGGCTAGAAAAATAATACATTCACATTTTATGTGTTACACGTTTTCATAATCATATAAATATGAGAAAATGTGAATTTAACATTAGAATACACATTTTTAATAATGTAAATGTAAGAAAATGTAAATTTAACAGAAAAATACTTATTTTTTATAATGTAATAAGTGATACAATAAAATTTAGTTGTAAAATGTGAGAAAACATAAATTAATATAAATAATAAATGTAAGTATAACATACTCAATGGAAGGTGAATACTCAAGAGAATTTATAATGGATTTCCTGAGTTTGTGTACACTTAGAGTAATTATTGTTAAATAATTCAATTTATAAATATCTTCTATTCATAATTATAGATAAGTAATAAGAAAAATAATTTTTTTTCCAAATGGAATGGTTAGAAAAAGAGAAATGATTGTCAACAAATTAGTTATAATCAACTCAAACTTAAATATAGTTGTTAAGTGAATGGGTTAACAAATTATCTATAATCAAGAAAATATTTAGAAAAAGAAAAAGAAAAAAATGTTAAGTGAATGGGTTAACTTATGATTGATTGTAGTTGTTTGATAGAAATAAAGAATTGAAATGTTGGTTAGAGTGTGAATATTATATTTAAGTGATTTTATGATGACTTTGGACGTAAATTAGGTGAAATGAGAAGTTAAGTGAGATGTATTCAATAAAGAAGTTAAAATTATTCTTTGTGAACCATTGTTGTCCACTCAATAGAGGAATATTGATGTAGAAGTTTAGCCTTGGCCGAGATGCTTTTCTAAAAGATAAAAGAAGAACCGATTTTATTCCTTTATTGTATCTCCTCTCTGTTATATGTATATATATATATACACACACACACACACACAACCTTAGTTGATATTGATGGTTGTGAATGCTTCCCTTCACTATAATCTAAAACTATTATTGTTTTTCCCCCTTTGTCATGAATTTATTATGACAGATTGGTAAATAATAATCCCACAATAGATAGTTATATTGAGATATATCCTCTTAAATAATTGTCAATAATAAATATAAGCGTATATAAAATGATTGATTCAAATTAAAAAAAATTTATACAATAATTATCACTTATGTCTTCAACACTTGAAAGAGTTATAAAACATAATTCGATTCATCAGATTTCATGGAATTTATTAATTGATTGTTCCTTTTCACATGCAAATCTTCTTGTAAAAAAAAGAAAGAAAGAAAGAAAACCATCTACTTTCAAACCAAATCACTTCCTAATGTCAAAACACATGCCATAAATATCAGAATTTGAATATCATTTCAAAAGCTAATGAAGACGTTTCAAGCCTCGTTAACTGCTCCCAAAGAATTATATGTTGAAAAGTTGAACGAGGATAACTTTTCAAGTAGATGAAGTGAAGAACTGAACGGGAAGTGAAGTCATGGTAGATAGTAAGCAAGGATAAAATAGTACAAGGAATCGCTCCCAAATTTCCCACAAAGACTATTTTAATCTAAGTGGGCGCTGCATTTGGTTCAGTGGATGCTCCTTCAAATATTCTTCTTTACTGGCCATATTAGGTCATTCTTGCTTTCTTTAAGAAAAAGTCATTTTCAATGAAAGAAGCAGCGCAGAGAAGCTTACATCTTATGCATTCATTAAAAAAAGTACATATGCTACATCAGCATTGCGCTTAGTCATGATCGGATAGCATGCGTGGCCTTTTTATCTCGCTTTGATTTTGTTAGTGGCTATCTTTAATTACAACTCTATTCTCCTTTCTTATTTGTTTAAATCCAAAATCAATTCCATTTGCTTGTCTCTCAAGTTTTCTTTCTTCTAAATTCTAATCATTTATCATTCTTTTTTGTTTATTTTTTTTATAGAATTGTCCAACAGGATAACCATCAAGGTTCTGACTTTATGACAAACAAATATGCATAAAATATGACCAAAACTTTGCCAACACAAAACACGTGATGGGGATGCCATTTTTACATGGCAAAGAAGGCAAAGAAGAAAACAAAAAGAAGCTCCCACTTGGGGTTACCCGAATTCTAGTTCTAAAAATTTCTATCATGAAACAGACATCCATAATCGGTACGTGTCAAGAAAAAACGGGCATGTATATCCTGTGAAAACAAGTCTTCAGACTCTCATTTTGACAAGCACCAAAAATTTCTTCAACTCTTATCATTTTTCTAAAAAATAAATCACACTTTACATATATATATATATATATTTGTTTGATCGTGATCTCTTTTTGCCTATATTGTATAGAAAACAGGAGTATATCATAGGCTTTCTTTTTAATATCAAAAACAAATAAATAAGGAAATGATGTTAAATTACACAGGGACCCTTTTTTTCCGCCATGAGTACGACCACTTCAATTTGTGCTCTGTGATTGTGTATATGTACAAAGGCAGCCTATTTTAGCAGGTATATACAGAAATCAAGCAGAGAGAGAGAGAGAGGCAGGATGGGGGGAAGAAAGTGGAACAGTTATATAAGCAAAGATAAATACATTCTCTATGCAGAAGCACTGTATTGATGACCATTCTCTGTAGATGTAGGCAATATAAAGGCTGTGTAATTGAATGTCCCAGAAGAAAACCACCCTCTCAGTTTCGAGTACCTGAAAGGGATTAAATAATCTATTAAAAAATTGCACCAATTTCCTTTGGCTAACCACTAGTTTGATGGCCAGATGCAATAAAAAACCAAATTACCAAATAACCAATTAAGTAATTTTACCTGCATATATTGTTACTTGCATATGCGGTATACTTGGAATGAAACTGATCCTGAATGTTAAAGTAGGAGGGGGTTAATTTGATTCATATGCCTCATTAACAAAATTTTTAACAAAAAAATTGATTTACAATGCCACACGTGAATATGTGATGAATAGTACATAGTACATACAAATAAAACTAGAAAACTTTTATTTGAAATTAGAGATTTTATAAAAAGCTTGAAAGAAACCTCATCCAAAAGACTTTTATTTATATTAAAAGATATAGTTAACAAATAAAACTCTAATACCTAGTCTAATAAAGAATAGATTATCTAATCTAATAAGGAATAGATATAGATAATTACTAAATAATCTAAAACAAAGAATTACTTATTTTATTTACATAATTCTATACTTCCCCTCAAGTTGGAGTATATATGTCATATGCACCAAGCTTGTTACAAATATAATCAACCCTTGAACCTTGGAGAGATTTGGTAAAAATGTCTACCAATTGATCATTGAAATTGGTGAAGGAAGCCACAGTATCTCCAAATAGAATCTTTTCTTGAACAAAATGACAATCAATCTTTATATGTCTGATTCTTTCATGAAAAATTGGATCGGATACAATGCGTAAAGTTGCTTAATTATCACAAATGAGTTTCATAGGTCCTATCTCATAAAACTATAGTTCTTTGACTAGTTGCTTTAATCATACCAATTCACAAGTTGCTAAAGCCATAGCACAATATTCAGCCTCTGCACTTAACCTTACAATTACAGCTTGCTTTTTATTGCTTCATGAGATCATATTTCCTCCAAAAGGGACATGGTATCCTGAGGCGAAATGTTTATCAACTGGTGACTCCACCAAATCAGAATCTGTGTACCCAAGAATTTCAATACTTCCTTTGTTTTCATATAACAATCCTTTCCTAGGTGCCTTCTTGATGTATTTGACTATTCGAATTACTACTTCCCAATGATCATCACGAAGAAAACTCAAAAATTGATTAACAACATTGACTGCAAATAAAATGTTGGGTCTACTGATTATGAGATAGTTCAATTTTCCGATCAGTCTACGATATATTCCTGGATCTAAGTACAACTCCCCCTGGTTTGTTAGAAACTTAACATTAGGATCCATCGAAGAATCTACAGTTTTATAATCTATCATCCATGTTTCCTCCAAGATATCTAAGACATACTTTCTCTGACAAATAGCGATCTCATCTTTTGATTGAGCTATCTCAATCCCAAGAAAATACCACAACTTACCCAAATCTTTTGTCTGAAAATGTTGAAATAGATGCTGCTTGAACCAATCAATGCCAACATGATCATTTCCAGTGATGACTATATCATTCATATACACCACTAAAAATATGCAAAGATTAGATGCAGAGTGTTGATAAAACACCATGTGGTCAACTTTGCTCTAAATCATTCCAAATGCTTAAAAGACTTGACTAAATTTTTCAAACCAAGCCTGAGGTAATTGTTTCAATCCATATGAGGACTTGTTTAGGCAACAAACTAGTTTGAACTCCTCTTGAGCAACAAACTAGGAGGTTGCTTCATATACACTTCTTGTAAATCACTATATCTAACTAATAGAAAGGCCAATTGTGGATGGCAACCATGGAGATAAGTAGGCGTATAAAGGTAATCTTAGCCACCAGAGGGAAAGTATCAGTATAGTCAACTCTAAAAGTCTGAGTGTAACCTTTAGCTACAAGACGAGCCTTCAAACAATCGACTTCACCATTGGGGTCAACTTTCATTGTGTAAACCCATCGAGATCTTACAAGTGTTTTACTAGGAGGTAAAGGAACAAGGTCTCATGTTACATTGAAGTTTAGAGCAATTATTTCATCAATCATAGCCTGGCGCCAACCCAAATGAGCGAAAGCCTCTTCAACTGTCTTAGGTATAGAAACAAAAGATAAAGTCGATACAAAACTATAGTGGGTTAGTGATAAGTGATGATAACTTAAGAAATTGTAAATGGGATGAGGGTTATGAGTGGAACGATTACCTTTACGAAGAGTGATAGGAATGCTATCAGGAGGATCTGGGGCCAGTGCAACTATTTGGACAGAAGGTGAGTCACCTAGTATTTCAAAAGGAGCTTCTTTAGTGTCTACCATGCAAGGACATCGATGGTAAGTGAGAAGTGGGGGCCTTTGATCTAGGAGTTGAGAAAATGGTGACTCTAGATAGACAATTGAGGGGTGGGTAAAACTTCAGAGACTGTGAAGAACTCAATGCATGTGATGAAATATGGAAATGTTTCAAAAAAGGTAATATCTACTAAGACATAATAACGATTGAATGTTGGAGAGTAGCATTTGTATCCTTTTTTAAGACAAGAATACCTTAAGAAGACACATTTGATAGCTTTAGCAAGCATGGCTTTCTCTGAAACTTTTACCCTTTCTCAAGCCATTGCTACAGAAAAATTATTGGGATAATCTAATTATCTTTCCTGGTCAAAGGTTGTTGAAAAGTGGTGCTTGGGTCAAGGCCTGAAAGATTATCTGACCACTAAATTTGAAGAAGTGAAAACTGATAGAGATGCTTGGAAAAAAGCCAATGCTTTATTGTGTACCCTTCTATGGTAGTCCATGGATCATTTTCTTCATAAAATTTATATTAATTTGGACACTTGTTATGATCTATGGCACAGGTCAAGAATCTCCACACTTTATGTCTATATTCTGTAGTTGTCAAACTGATGAATTTACGTCAATAGGGTATGTTAGTCATCGATTTTGTTGGTAAGATTTCATCTATTAAGACAGAATTTAATGCTGTTACTTGTTGGTAGAATGACTGCTGAGGATTTAGCACAGCAAGATAAATTTTTCATGATATATAATCTTGTTGCTATGCATACTGACCTTGATTCTATTCGAGATTAGATTCTTGCTAGTCCAACCGTTCCTACATTCTTCTTCGAGTTACATTTGTTTCTACACTATCCAGGTCATCTAATGTTGACAATTCTATACTAGTGTTCCAAGCTCAGTGGAATCATCAGGAGGAATAGGAAGGTGGCCGTGGAGGCAATCGAGCAACTTGGCCTAATGTGCCTATTGTCACAAATGAGGTCATACCAAAGAAAAATGCTATAAGTTGCATGGTCGCCCTCTTCGAGCTAATGTTGCGCAAATTGATGATGCTCATCCTAACAACCTTCTAGACACTCAAAGGATTCTGTTCTTCTTATTGGGATTGATTATGATGATTATCTCAAGTATCAAGCATTAAAGTAGTCATCCTCATTAGTTGCATCTATAGGCCACTTTGGTAATCATACTACTTGTCTTACTCAGTCTTCTTTTAGATCTTGGGTCCTTGACTCTAGTACTTATGATCATATCTCTGGCAATTCTATTTTGCTTTCTCATTTTACTCCATCAACATTTTTATCTTCTGTCACTTTGGCTAATGGCTATAAGCAAGTCGCTATAGCTGTAAGTAGTGCAACACCATTACCCTCCGTACCTTTGGACTTTGTTTTGTATCTGCCTAATTGTCCCTTTAATCTCGTTTCTATTAGTAAACTTACTCATACTCTAAATTACTCTATCACTTTTGACCATAACTCTATTCTTATCCAGGACTGTAGTACAGGGACAGGTGATTGGCGCAGGACGTGAGTCATAAGGACTTTACCATCTTTCCTCTTCCTCTGTTACCTGCATTGCTATTGAATCTTTAGCTCTTCTTCATAACTGTTTGGGCCATCCCAATTTATCCAAGTTTCAAAAGATGGTTCTGGTATTTCCAATTTATCTAGTTTCAATTATGAGTTATGTCAACTAGGTAAACAGTCGAGAACTTCATTTCCTAAGCGTGTCAATAATCAGGCTGCATCCTTGTTTGCTTTAGTTCATTCTGATGTTTGGGATCCTAGTCGAGTCCTGTTAGTCTCTGGTTTTCAGTACTTTGTAACTTTTATTGATGATCATTCACGTTGCACTTGGTAATACTTAATGAAAAGTGGTTAAGAATTGCTTTCCATTTTTGAGTCTTTTTGTGCTGAAGTTAAAACACAATTCAATACCATTGTTCAAATTCTTTGAAGTGACAATGCTTCTAAGTATTTTTTTTCACGAAATTTAATCAATTCATGTCTTCTAATGGAATTTTACATCAGTCATCTTGTGCATATACACTTCAACAAAACAGGGTCACTAAACATAAAATTTGACATTTAATTGAAACTGCTCAAACCCTGTTGTTGCATCATAATATTCCCTTTTTTGGGGTGATGTTGTAATTACTACATGTTACCTCATCAATAGAATGCCCTCTTCTATTTTTCAGCATAAAATTTCTTTTTCCACATTGTTTCCTAATAAGTCATTGTATGACCTTTCTCTGTGTACGTTGATTGTGTTTGCTTTGTTCATAACATGACTCCTGAATAGGATAAATTGTTAGCTAAATCTATCAAGTGCATCTTTCTTCGCTACCCTATCATTCAAAGGTTACAAATGTTACTCCCCAGACACTCAACGGTATTTTATGTCAACTAATGTCACGTTCTTTGAGTTATCTCCATTCTATTCCTCATTTATCAAACCACAACGAAACTCATTGAGAGAAGTCCTACCTATTCCTTATATTCCTCCTCCCCTTCATCCTCATCTTATTGTTCCTGAGTCTACTTCAACCTCTGTGCTACTGTAGGTATATCATCTGTAATCTCATACTCACATTGAAACCAATGTCCCTCCAGTTTCCTAATTCTCTAGAGGTACTGCTGACTCACTTCCTACTCCAGCATCTCCACCTGCTATGGACCTACCTCCTGAGGACCAATTTTCCATTGCCATTAGAAAAGGTACTCGTTTTACTCGTAATCCTCATCCTGTTTAGACTTTTCTTAGTTATCATTGTTTGTCTTCACCCTATTAGGCTTTTATTTCTTCTTTGTTTGCTATTTTTGTTCCTAAGACTACTAGAAAGGCACTTTTAGATCTAGGGTGGCGTCAAGCTATGGTACAAAAAATGACTGCTTTGCATGCTAATGATACTTAGGATTTGGTTCCTCTACCTCCAGGTAAATCACCTATTGATTGTTGCTGGTTTTACATTGTGAAAGTAGGTCCTAATGGCCAAGTTGAATGACTTACGGCACGGTTGGTTTCTAAGGGATATATCCAAGTTTATGGACAAGATTACTGTGATACCTTTTTTCCCCCGTTGTGAAGATGTCCTTTGTTTGTTTGTTTATTTCTATGGCTACCATGCGTTGTTGGCCTTTGTACTAGTTGGACATCAAAATTCCATTTTTTCATAGTAAATTTCAAGAGGAAACTTAAATGGAACAACCACCTAGTTTTGTTGTTCAAGGTAAGTCTGGTTTTGATCTGACCTGTAAACTTTTTCACTCTCTCTATGGTTTAAAATAGTCCCCTCGTGCTTGGTTTGGATATTTCAATACTGTTAGTCAAGAATTTGGCATGGTTAGACGTGGATTTGATTACACTATTTTCTATAGACATAATTCACAGGGACAATGTATTTATCTAGTTGTTTATATTGATGACATTGTTATAACTAGGAATGATCAGAATGACATTGATCAATTGAAGAAATATTTATTCAAACACTTCTAGACCAAATACTTGGGTTAGCTCAAATATTTTCTCAGTATCAAGGTTGCACGGTCCAATTCTAGTATTGTTGTCTCTCAGCAAAAGTATGCTTTAAATATCCTTAAAGACTCTAGTATGTTGGATTGCAGACCAATAGATACTCTTACGGATCCCAATACCAAACTTCTTCCAAGAAAGGGGAGCCTCTTCCTGATCCTAGAAAATATCGGAGACTAGTAGGTAAGTTAAATTATCTTACCATTACTCGGTCAGACATTTCCTTTGCTGTCTTTATTGTAAGTCAGTTTCTTTAATCTCCATGTGATAGTCATTGGGATGCAATCACTCGGAGTCTAAGGTATATTAAGGGTTCAACTGGTCAAGGATTGTTATATGAGAATAAAGATCACACACAAGTGGTTGGTTATTCAGATGCTGATTGGGTTAGGTTTCCTTCTGATAAACGGTATACTTCAAGATATTGTATTCTTATTGGATGTAATCTTGTCTCCTAAAAAAGTAAGAAGCAAGAGCTGTGGCCAAGTCAAGTGCTGAGGCAGAATATCATTCTATGACTTTAGCAACATATGAGCTTACATGGATTAAGCAACTGATTCAAGAGCTAAAGCTTATAGAAATTTCTCAGATAAAGTTATTATGTGATAATCAAGTTGCTCTTTGTATTGCCTATAACCTAGTTTTTCATGAGAAAATCAAACACATAGAAATTGATTGTCATTTTATTTGAGAGAAGGTTCTATCTGGTTGTATTGTCACTAGCCATGTCAACTCTAATGACCAGCTAACTGATGATCTTACTAAATCACTTAGCAGTCCTCGTATTGAATTTATTTATAACAAGCTTGGTGCATATAATCTACATGCTCCAGTTTGAGGGGAAGTGTTAGATTATGTAAATATGTATTGTATCATTCTTAGGTTATCTTATATTGAGAGTTTAGCCCAGTTAGATCAAGGCCCTATTAGGATATAGCCAGTAGGGCCCTTCTAATATATATATATATTACTATTTATAGTTAATCAATTAGAAGAATTATTTTTCCCATGCTCTTATCTCTCTCTTTCTCTCTACATATTTATTTCTGAGTGTTTTTGCTTATTCAATTTTGGTGAAACAAGGAAAAAAAAAAGATTTATTCAATTTTGGTGATTATTTGTTTAGATTATTACTAATTAGAAAAAAAAAATGGAGAAACAGTAATTAGAAGGGAAAAAAATTAGAATGAGGGGTATGGCGTGAAGAAGAAAACAGAGGAAAAATGAGAAAAAAAGAAGAAAAAAAGGAAAATCATGGAGGATGGTGTCCACAATTTCTGTTTTGAAAGCAACCTAGAGAGCAGTTGCATTTGTTGAATGCTGGTTGCTATAGTTCTTGCAGTACCCATATTGGCGATGACCAGCAGTGCTACATCAGTTTCTGGTTCTCATCCTTTTTGTTAGTTTTTTTTTGTTTTTTCCTCTTCTACAAATTCTCTGGCTAGGTTTTGTGATATTGGGTGTTGGAAGTTTGGAGTTGGTAAGCACTACTGATCCTATCTTTTCTAGCAAAGTTTATTGACAAGGATGGGTTTTCCAGTGAATATAGTAGTTGACAATGGACTGTAGTGACCAGAGATCTATCCGGGGGGTCTGAATCAGACTTTGATTGCCTTTTTGGTTTGTCTTTCAGCATCTTTTCTCAGGATTTTGGCTGAATCTTTCTCAGGTTGTGATTAAGTGATTTTGGATGAATTTCATCCAGACCCATTGGCTACCTAATGCAATTTGGTGGAGTAGGTGTAATAGAATAAAGACCCAGGGATTTCTGATCAAAATCAATGATAAGGTGACTTTGTACTGAGTAGAATGCGTCAATAATGGATTATCATTGAGTCACAAGAAGTCAACATTGAGTTATTATTCAGTCAAGACAAGTTATGATAGAGTCAGATCAAGTTACTTCTGAGTTAGGTGAGTTAGTGCTAATTCTAGGTTTGATTAGTTCTTATTTGGCTATTTGGGTTTATTTGATCTTGTTTAGTGCTTGATTTGGCTCGTTTGGTGCTGGACTAACGCTGTTGAAGCTTGATTTGAGCTTATTAAGGAATTTCTATTTAGATGCTTGTTGCACTTTAGTTGATCTTGTTGATTGTTGGTAACGTTTGGTAGATGCGAGAATCTGAACCAAATCAATGTTACTGTTTGGGTGGTATAGGAGTAACTTTAGCTCCAATTTTTATGATTTCTTCGTGATTTACTGCATTTATTCTTTGGTCCACTAGTGTTCTGATTTGAGATGGTGGAGATAGATTTGGTGAGATACTACAAAAAGTAGCTTTTCAGGCAATGTTTTGACGACAATGGTTTCAGTGTTAGAAAGCTATTGAATGTTGCTCTAGGTTTTGCAACTTTGTTGTGGGTAAAGTTGTGTTACCATGTGGTTGGCGAATTTTGGTGCCTTCATGTGACTTGGAAGACCACTTGATGAATTTTGATACCTTCATGTGATTTAGGGATTATTTTGCAAATTTTAGTACCCTTATGTGATTTGGAGGTCTGTTTAACAAATTTTGGTATATTCACGTGATTTGAAACACTGTTTGGAAGACTTGTGTTTGCACAAGTTTTAGTGAGATTATCCTCAATATGAAGTGATTTAGACCACTAATTTGGTTGTATGACTTGCTTTAATGTCTTGGAATTGACTTCAATGAATACAACTTGGGAGCAACATGGTTAGTGATAGTATTGGTGGTTTTAACGTAATTCCAACCATAGTATTAGTGATTTTGAGAACTAGCTAGAAAGTTTAGAAAGTGACTTAGGGAAAGTTAGCAAAAGACTTCTAGAAGTTGTGTTGTTTTTGCCTTATGCAGAAGAGAAAAACTAGAAGAAGGTCTAGGAAGCAACCAGGATTAGTTGGCTGAAGGCTTCTAGAGGTTGTATCTACCGAGTATTTGGCGTTGTTTTTGGGGTTTATAAGTGTTTGATTCAGGGGGAGTTATCTGTATACTGTGTTTGTTGCAAGCCGTTTGTGCAGTTTAAAGTTGGTCAAGTTCTCTTTATAGATTTTTTAATTACATTTTATTTTTTGAAAGTTTAAATTAATATAACAAGCTTAAGCTTTGAAAGCTTTAGCTTTAGCTTTAGGGGGAGCGCTAGGAAATAGAGATAAAATATATGACTAATAAGTCATTATGTTATTTAATTAGACTATAATATTAGAGATAAGTCATAAGTTTCGGTAAGTCTATAAGTTATTGAGTTTTATTAGAACTCTATCTCTTGTATAAGATCTATATAAATAAAAGATTAAGGTTAAGTCTTTCAATATAATCAGTAGTCTTTTTTATTCAATTATATTATTTGTGTTCTCTCCAAACTCTTCTACCCTCTCTCTACTTCTTCTCTTTCCTAAAACCCTAATTATTTTTTCAACAAAGAGGAAAAGCAAAAATGAACAAGAGTAGAATAAAGAAACGAGGTTGTTTTTGGTAGGTTAGAAAACAGATAAATTGGAACCCTAAAAAGGAGAGGCCCTCAATGTGATAGCTCTGATACCAACTTGAAATTAGAAATTTTGTGAATGGCTTGAGAAAAACCTCAACCGAAAACTTTTCTTTATATTGAAAGATATAGTTAACAAATAAAACTCTAATACCTAGTCTAATAAGAAATAGATATAGATAATTACTAAATAATCTAAAACAAATAACTACCTATTTTATTTAGGTAATATTCAACAATGTGACAAATAGTACATAGTACATACAGTGTAAAGCAACTAGACACTGCCAAAGACCAAATTAAAAAGAAAAACTTTGGTCAAAATGGAAGTTAAACTCTGCCGACCATGTCATTCATGGAATACACGAAAGGGAGAAAGAGTGAAATGCCAATTACTAAGAAACCTCTACAAGGATGCTGCGACCTTTTGAAAAACTATATGTGCAACAAAGAAAAATGACCTTAAACATATAGAAGAGAATCCAATAATGCAATACCTTATAATACTGAACAGGATGAACAGTGCCAATGTACATGGACTCCTAATCATAAGCACTGCTTCCAAAAGTTGAAGTGAGAGGAACTGATCCAGGCATCTGTTGGACGCAAACCCCTCCTTTCGGTATTACATCAACACTGGGACCCTCAGCAATAGGTGCATACGGCTTTGTCACTTTACCTTTCAGTTTCCCCTGACCATTGGAAAAAAAAAAAAAAGTATACAGCTGAGTCTGAAAGAATCTGCTGAATGTATCACCAGACAGGGAAAAAAAAAAAAAGGAGAGACAGAGAGGTCTGTTTAGGATTAAATAGATGAAACTAATGATTCACCCCAACCCCACCTTTCCAGGAAAAAACAATGAAAAGAAAGTAAAGAAAAGCTTAAAAAACCTAAGCATTTGTTACTAAAAATAATTTCCATGTAGAGACAATCGATGCATGAAGATATTTGCACTTTTCATAAGTCTCAGGTAAAATTTTCCAAAATCATAAAGTGCACTAGAAGGTCTCTTGTCAATAAACTACTAATTACTGCAATAAACAACCAGAGACTGTATAGTATTATAAAATAATGGAAAGAAATGTACCTTTGATACATTTGGACCGTAAGTGTTCATCGCATGGTCAATTGAAGAATAAACTTCAACAGCTTGACGGGATCCACGATTGCATTTTATAATCCGGACATTTTCTTTCAAATCTGATGATCTAGACTGCAAATATAGAATGAGCTGTGATGGGAGTGCTTCAAGGCTGTCTTTCTTTCCTTGTGTGAGTTCCATTGTCCCAATGTCATCCAACAGTGCATCCCACAATATTGAACATGGATCCCTTGCTGGGCTGAACTTCCTCTGACCAACAATGTTGGATGGTTGCTGACATTGACAAAATATTGCTCAATGAAAGTGTATTGGAGAATTTTTGTCATTAATTTTTCCCAATTAAAGAATACTTACTTGCAATAGTATGACTCTTCGATGGGTGACCATAAGGATTTTCCCCTTAGGGAGAAGAAAGTGATCTTCATAAGCATCTGATAAGGCAAACTTACCACGAACTTTAAACAGATCAACCTGGCCAAAAAATGAACCTGATTCTGCCAATTGCAGTATGACCTTCAGCGAAAAGAAATGGAAATGGCAGGTATTTCAGAAAATATCCACACCATAAAGAAAACTTAACATATATAAAAGAACCAAACAAAAATGAAAATTCAGTTGTTCAAAAATTAAGGTACTTTACAACAATAAAACATTGCAAGTTGAACTGATCATACCTGTCCTTGAGCTTTGTACTCATCATATAGTCGAAGCAAATTATCACCGCTGATCACACGGGGCAGTCTTCTTCGGAGAAGTTGTTCATCAGATGTTATGGCAGAAACAATTTTCATTCTCATAGCATTGGCACCTTCAGTAGTTTTTGACAGAAGATCGAGTACTCCGCTCACCGGTTGAGCAGCTGCGCCAATAATTCCCTTTCCAACGCCCTGAACAAAGCCCTCAACACCAGAAGATTTTGCTCCTTCAAGAGGTTTCGTTAAAATGCCAGTTACTCCTCTGAATAGGCCTTTAGCTAATGCTCCACCTCCCTCTCTGATGACATCCCCCAAGTCCTCCACACCTTTGTTTTCCTGTCATACAAAGGTGCTTTAAACTTATTTATCAAATTATCAATATCCTATTAAACCATTAAACATGATGGTAACTATTTCCATCTGCAAAAATGGCAATAAAAGAGAGGGAGATGGTAGGAAGCACTAGCTAAGTGAAGCCACGATTTATTCCATTATTCTGAGAACCATTCTTGGCCTGGGTGTTCAAAGCCTAAACATTGATGCCAAGTGGTAGAGTTCACCCCTGCTACTTCCTATTTTACAATTAAATTGAGTATAATGCAGGCATGTGCTGTGTTCACAAATGAACAGCTCTGTACACTTTAACATGAGTTGGCATGTTAAATTAATACACAATCACAAGTCTATTGATTTTTTCACAAATTCCTTTCAATTCAGACACACTACAGGACATGAACAAAATCCCATCTAAGCCCAGAGAATTGATAGTATTGTATTAACGGAATTACCAGGGTTTAAATAAGATGTGATTTATTTAATGTTTTCCATAAAGTGAGTTAGACCCTAGATTCTGAATTGCTGAGATATATATAATTCCGAGATCATTGTAATTTTTCTTTTCCTCAAAAGGTATTATGATCGTACATTCCAATCATCAAAATATAATTTACATGTGAGATGCTATTAATTAACTGAGTTACTGAAGTATGTGGTAATAATGAAAGCAGCCAGCTTGCAGTTGTCTTGTTTATTAAGGTTTTAGGGATGTCTCAAGCAAATTGATAACACCCAAATCCAGGAAAGGTCACTCGAAATACCAATCTCCAGACAAACCTGTCTCTGCCGACTCTGAATGAACTTCTTATCCATTGACAATGCTGCCACACCTTTACTCATATGTCCAAGTGCACTACTTGCATTGCCCAATATATCAACACCTGAGAGAATCTGAAGTGGTTGGCCCAGAAGGTCCTTCCGGATATTTGAAACAGCCATACTAGTCATGGAACTCTTCCTCATGCACAAATTCTCATGAAACCTCTGATTTATCCTGACCTGGTTGAGGAGTGCACATTTATTTGTGTCAGCTCTATTTTTCTCTATCAAACCTAAGATTAGGTTAACAAAAGGTGTACTGTCTCAACATTATTTTTGTAAAAAATCCTGAGCATTTCATGGTATGTATCCTGAACAAAATTGGGTTGAATAATCCAAATACCCCATATATATCTCAGATGCTGAATAGCAGAGAAAATACAATGGAGTGCAAAAATTTTAAGATGGATTGCATAATTTTGAGAGTGTCAAGTTGTATTTCAACTTAACAGGCTGAAGTCAAACATGAAATGAAAAAGGAAAACTTTGATGGAAGCTATAAGCCCATGTTGCTCCACATAAAAATTTCAGGCTGAAGTATAAATGGCAACAACCTGATGTATCTGATGCTTGGTCGCAAAACAAACAAGGGAAAGGCATGAAAAGGAATATTTAAATGAGGTTTGGACATGAATCATCGTTTAAAACCTCAACCATTGGTTCCTAATCTCTAGGAAAGATTACTACAAGATCTTCATCATTTGGTCTTAGTTTGAAACAGAATCCACATTAGAGTTTTGGTCCTTCAAAATACAAGAACATATAGGGAAATCATTTGAAATACTTACAGGCATGTTTTCAGTGTTCCCCAATGCAGTCATTAAGGATGCCCAGAACCCAAGCACACCCCTTGGCCTTTGACCGGGTGACATAGCCATTGACACTTTGAGCCGGACTTCCGATATATTAAGGACACTGTAAGGTCATGTCATATGAAATTTCAAGGAGCCCAACACAAATAATTATGCAATTTCAAAAGAAAAGGTCTTGCATACCCAATTTGAATGTTTGGATCAACTGAAGCAGCAGTAGTTTGAGAATCATACAACCTTCTAAGCTTCAACTGCTGGATCATTTCATGAAGGCGCCAAATAACAGGTTCATGAATGTTTATCAAAAAGGGTGCAGAATTTTCTGGCCCCTGCTTACAATAATCAGTCAAAACATGATAAACATAATAATAAAACAAACAAGTCTCACTTTATAATAAACTTAAATATTGACATCCCATCTGTTGGTATAATAAACAGAGATTGGAGATGCTTACATGGAAACCAATATATGGGTACACACAAAGATCCAATGATCCATTTGACTGCATCGTCATGGAAAATTTTAGGATACAATCAGTTTCCGTCACCACTTTTTGTGGCCTGAAGATTACTGGCATTGGGGTTAATGGCAACTGATTGTCCACTTGTAGCCCACGCATTGTGAGTTTATATCTGAAACACAATATATGTTTATTTAAAAATTGAATGGCAGGATTCAGATAAAACAGAAAAGTAATTAAGTCATCTAGGGTTAATTCAAGTCACTGGAGAGTGGGCCAGAGCTATATATAGACCAAGCAATTTAATGATGTAACTCTTGGCTAAATGCAAATCCTACCTACTAATTCCAGAGTCCAAGCCAGTTGAATATGCCATAACAAGATTCTGGACAGACAGGTACAGTATTTCCTCAGGTGTATGATCAATAACAGAAATCCCAAGCTCAGCAAGCTCAAAAGTGACATGGAATTCAGAGTCTGTGATCGGCATTGAATATTGCCGTTGAGAGTCAGTTTTAAAGAACCGAGACATTGGTGATATATATCTTCTGCTTAGAACTTCTGAAGGTTCAGTTTCTGGCATCCAATCACTGATCTTAACAACATTGATTTTCTCTTCTTTTATAACAGTAACATGCAAGGCTCTGGCTGCAACATTTGTTACATGGATGGGCTGATGATCAGAAATCTCATCAATGTCAAAATTCAGTGATTTTGTTGGGTCAGTTCCATCTACCAAGAGTTCCAATAAATGTCTTCTACCAAGATCTTCCCACAGAAATGAAGCTGCAGCATTAGGAAGAAGCAGCTGCCAGGAATCAACAATACCATCAACCTGACGAAAGCGGATTGGCAAGAACATGGAACGATTTTCAATCCTGTCAGAGAAAAACTCAACAGTTATACAATCAGAGAGACTTTGAGAACTCATACAAAACAGGATCATGGGAAACGTGACTTCTTCAAATTGTAAAAGTTATAGTTCTTAGTTTTATATATATGTGTGTGTGTGCGCGCGCGCGTGTGTAAGTGGACTCAAAAGACAAGAAAAAAATAATTCCACATACTTTACTTGGACAAAACTGTTTTCCCTGTTTTGCTTTTCCAATTTGTTTATATGAAACTCAAAAGAACAGTGACAATTCTTAAAGGAGATATATGAGAGAACCTGTAAGGACTTGACAATGAATTGGGATGAAAGATAACTTCAAGGCGGGATCTCTTGGCACTGCTTCTTACCACTACCCTCAATTGCATTTCACCCTCTCCATCAATTTTTTTCAATCTAACACGCATCACACCTAAATTGGAGACACTAAATGGTGTGCTCCATTGGTATCCATCTATGCACAACTGAATGAATATAGCATCCATTTTAACATATAGAAATATGCCAAATATATATATTTAAGTCGGACCACAAATGAAACAAGTAAAATTAATATCATAAACCTTCAACAGTTCCACTCTTGCAGATGACTGCCACTTAAAGGGTTTTGGAGGATCAGTGGGATGAATCCATACAGCTGTCTGAGAAGCACATTGCTGCAGACACAGACTATATCCAAACCTATTGATGAACAAAGTGTCTGGCTGAAAATGAACCACCTGGATATCAAACAGCTCAACAGTTTTTAGTTACTGATAAGATAATCTAGCATCAAAGATCACATTATGAAAAAAAGGAACACTAAGGACTACAAATTAAGAGTTATTCTTAACACCAAGAAAACCATTTCAATTTCTTTGCAAATTTGTCAAACTTATCCCTCGAAAGAAATAATGAGCTTTAAGCCCAAGTGAGGTGACAGACAATTTTATCTCACACCGGCACCATTGGCTAATATAGCTGTTTACCATAAATACCATAAGACAGCAAGTCTAGCAACTTCCCATAGTGCACTTTTTTCCTTATTCCTCCCAAAATCATAGTCTCTGGTGGTAAAGAAAATGTCCAAAGTAGCTAGGCAAACCCACGAAATCCCAAAACAAGGAGCAAAGCATATTCCATTACTGTCAAGCCATCTCACAATGCAAAGACAGATGACTATTGGTGACACAGGACAGAAGCGGGAACATAGGTACTAGATAACATTCTAGTTGATGACTTATAATCCACTAGGAAAATGACTCTAGAATCCACTAGGAAAAGAGGAAAATTCATTGATATCATTAAAATAAAAAATACATAGGGCATATTTCGTTGTACAAATTGATACCTTATTCATAGGCATGATAAGACTTCCTCACCAAGTAAATATCCTTCTAAAACACTCCTAACCCATATAGTATTCTACTATAACTCTAATTCTATATTATTTATCCTAAAATTACTCTAAAATAACTAAATAAAATCCCTAAAAATAATACCTACGAAAATTACATAATTAATAAAATCCAAAACTAGTTGTATTTGACCCTTCTTCTTTGTCCTACGCCAGGTCCCTCCACTTCAAAAAAAAAAAAAAAAAAAACTCATCCTCGAGTTCATAAGTTGATCTACCATTCCATACGAAAAGATATTTTGAATATTTGGAGATCTTGAAACTCTTTGCAGCTCGCCTCTTTATGATTTGAGAAATTATAATCCAATCTACTTGCATCTTTATCCAGTTTGCATGGTCAATCAAGTGTTGAATAGAATCCGAACCATGCAATTCATATCCAACAAAATCAATATTCTTTATTCTTGAACATTTAGGAACAACTTGAATATTGAAATTACGGGTTTGCTTTGGAAATCTTCGTTGAAGAAATCTGTTGGAACTTCTATAGTCTCCAAGTTTTGGTTATGTGCATCATCTTCTAATGGTGGAATAACTTCTTTGTTAATGATTTGAGTGCAATCTTCTTTTATTTGAATTTCTTCTCGATCGATAGATTGGAAACAATTGTCTATGTGCTCTTCAACGGATGAACCTTTTGCAACTTGAACATATGGCATTTCATCTACCTCCTTCATGGCTTCTTGTGTTTTCTCGTTCAAATTTGTGTTGCACCTCTCCCCATTGAATAATTGATTCTTGTACAACAAATTCGTCTTGTATACAGTTATAATTAGAAAACTGCAATCCCACTTGTCTTTGCAATTCTTGAGAATTGAAAACTGTCTTTGAGCTTTGAGTAAATATAACTAAATGAAGGCTCAACATAATTCTCAAGAAAAGAATTAACTCTTTTTCCAACTCTATATAAAATTTCCTCATAGTTATTAAAGAAATATTCCATAATTAATAGTCTTTTCATCTTTGACCAAGAAGAAACTTTTCTCATTCCTTCTCGAACTCTATATTTCTTTAATTTCCTCCACCAATCTTCAGCATCATCAATCAATTTGTAAGATGCAAGCTGAACTCGATCAAGATCCAAAATTTCTTTAATCTCAAAGTAACATTCAAGATCTACCAACCAATTAATAAATTCCCGTTCGAAGAAACATCCATCAAAACATGGAATTTCTTGAAAATAAAGCTTGAAAACACCACCATGCTAGCCGCTGTCGAGAAAACTGCCTCGTACACAATTGCTGCTGAAAGCCATTAAGCAAGGCAGGTCCCTGCCAACCACTGCCGAGAAGACTGCTTTGTACAAAATCACTGCTAGCCATCAAGCAAGCCAGATCCCTGTTTGATACCAACTAATGTAACAGAAGGTTGTAAAAACTCTCTTTGATGCTCTCAAAGAAAAGAAACACTTGAAAGAAATATTATTATTATGAAATCTGATTTGCCTAGAGGCTGCATTGCGTATTTATAAAGCTATAAACCTTTTCCTATTAGGAATAGGATGAGACATCTAATAAACTAAGAAAACAAGACTCTTCAATAAACTAAAAAGCAAACTCTAATAAATAAATAAATAAACTAGAAGACTCCCAAATAAACTAGAAAGAAAACTTTATGAAAATAAATTAAACTTAGAATCTTACATTATTTGTAATACTAAATCCTACTAACCCCATGACTATTGTCCTGCATCAGTTTGGTCTCTAAATTTTTGGAACATAACATACATAGATTTGGGGACAAAGCTTTATGAGGTCTGCACAACTATAACATATTTGTTTAGAAAAAAAAATTAGTTTAGGAGGGGAAAGAAGTAGGGAGAAGTTAGAGAGAATACTGATATATTATAGAATGAAACAACATGGCTGAATTACATAAGACTTAACCTTAGTGCTCTATTTACATAGAGCTCCTAAGAAACACAGACACAAGGACTCTATTACCTTTAAACTTTGGGCACACCACTAGGAAACCCATAACATAACCTAATTACTAAATATTACTTTCTAAAAACATTATTGGTATTAATCTTATTCAAAATAGCAGTCCAAAGAAAAACTTCAACTTTAGAAGGAGCCCTTATCTTCCAAAAAGAATTAAGAAATGGTAAATTAAGATTGGAAGGGTTTTGGACCACAAAGTTAAAGATTTACACATGAACACACCAGAGGAGTCTAGAGACCAAATACATCTGGATTATGAGATAAATCGTTTTATTACTTATCACACCTACTCAAACAGAAGCCTTTTGGCTTACGTATGGACATAATACAAACATACCAAGACTTATAGAGCAAACAGAATTTTTCAGATTGAGGGTAGTAAGAATTTGAACCGTTGACCTTTTGTCTAAAGAGGCTATTTTACAGTGTCAAAAGCTTAGGTTATTAAGAGAAGACCCAAGAATGGTCTTATTACTTAACAAAGTTCAATATGAATAAAGAGTTGATTCAAAGACAAAATGTGTTCACCCATTTGATTCCAAGGCTACAAAGGCTACTCATACAACAGACATTGTCTTAGAGAGAGCCTATGTATAAATGACACTCGTAGCCTGTTGCAAACATATATTCTCAACACTATCAATACTGTTATTATTGCATCGGATATTTAACAATGTTAAATCCACAAAAGTCCAGATACCATTTTCCCAACTAAAGTAGAAATTTTATTAGAAGGAAAAGAGAATCACAAAGATGAAAGAGGATAAGATATCACAAAAGTAAAGTGAACAAGAAACAAAACAAAGACACAAAAGAAACCAAAAGCTGAAGACCAAAACAAGCCGCAAAAAATTACTATCCCAGCAACACAAAACTGAACACCCCATCAAATGTCACCCACTTAACCCCTTTTTTTTTTTTACGACTATTCTTGTCAAGTACTAGTTGATCCCAAAGCTTAAACTTTTAGGAGAAGACTCATGAACTGTTTTTTCATCTCTAACACATACCCTCATGCAGTACAGCTTTGGGATTGAAGCATGACACAACACATGCCTATCACACCGTATGTCAAAATTTTAATTTCAATTAGGAGAGTGGGATTGACTGAAGTTGAATCCTTGGCCAATGATCAAAAAGGCGCTGATATCATGTCAAGTGTCAATTGATCCTAAAAGCTCAAGCTCACAAGACAAGGCCTATGGACAGTTTTAGGAAATCTCTAACAAAAGGATATTGCTCCTAGAATACTGTTAAACAAGAATGCCAATATTTAAGTTTTTCACAACAAAGTCACCAATAAAGCAGCATAGATTTTTATTCAAATTTATGCAGTATTGATGAAGCAAGTCATATTTAATTGTAGGATTTTTCAAAATTTGATTAAACCATGAACACACTAACAGGTTGTTTGGTTGATAGAAAAGGACGTAGGAAGTGCAACTTCCTGGGAAGTCGCAGATGGGTGTACTATTTGGTTAACCACTAATTGACAAAATGGAGGAAGTATGGGAAGTTGTACTTCTCACAGAATGTGAGGAGTTGCTTACCTACCCTCTCCCTAGGTAAGAAAAACTTTCCACAGGAACTTTTAATTCTCATTATCAACTAAATAACTTTGTGCATTTCCCGATAAGTTCACATGGGAATTTACTTCCTAGGAAGTTCCATCAGGAACTTACTCTTGCGTTAATCAAACGACCCGTAAAACTTTACATCACCAAAGAAAGCACAATAAAACAGAAGTAGAATGAGATAGCCATGTAACAAAGTTGATTACATAGATACTACCAGAAGGAAATTGGCAGAGATACTGCAAATAATAACTTGTACCAAAAGGTAATTAACGAAATAGATTCACCTACCTTTGTTCTGTCTGCAGTCATGTTCAGTACTGCAGAAAGCTTGTAGTAAGATCCATCTGAATTAAAAGCCTTGACATCAATGCGCTCCTGAAAGAGAAATCAAGTTTCAATTAACATTATATTTAACGGAATAAGCTTCACAAAATTATGGTGCATCACAGCCAAAAATAAGATGAAAAATAAGTATATCTGCAAAAGCAATATGAAATAGGTAGTCTAATAAAAAAAGACATAATCACCTTGTTTTCTAGCTCATAAAGAGATATCCCAGAACTGTAAATTTCAGAATGGCAAAGAGCAACAGCAATGCCCACCCGTGTTGACAGGTATGTATCCTTTTGTGATTGAAACATTGTAACTCCACTACGACCAGCATAATCTTGTGGTGAAAGCATACTAGGAAATGGACTTTTGTCTTCAATTGTTTCAAGTACTTGAAGGTTTCTTCTTGAACTGGAATGCCTTCTATCTATAGAGCTCATAGAATTTTTCAAGGCTGATTTGGCAGATGTAACTGCTCTGGAGAGTAGGATGGAATCTGTGTCTGCATTTTCCAAAGGTTCTACTTCCAATACACGATATTCCAAAGGTAGAGATGACTCATTGACAATCCAATATGGAACAAAAAGTCTTAGCGTTTTTGGTGCAGCACTTGATTCACCCATGTCATGTTCAATGCTCACACGCAATTTCCTGTATAGATTTTTTTTTTTAAACAGAAAAAGAAAATATTATTAAGGAAAAAGGAAATAATATTAAGAGAAGGAATAGAGTACAGGAGTAGAAGGAGATGCAATTCTCAATTAAAAAAAAAAAGAAAAAACTAAAGGCTAAAAAGCTACAGGAAAATAACAACCAGAAAAACATCCAACCAAAGCTCTAAAACAGACTCCTAATCCCTTTCTTGTCTCATACCAGGAACATTGGCTGATTTGCTGTTTAAAAATTCTAGCATTCCGTTCCAACCATATACACCATAAAGATAATCCAGATTATACCAGAATAAATGTAAAATTAGCAAATGTAAAATATATCCTTCTCCCTCCATGTTCTTTCAATCCCTCAAAAGTATATAGCAAGTACGGTATGAGAGGATCATATATTGACTGCTGTTTATGCGTGCACCAGAATTTTTTTTTTAATAGAAAAAGAAATTTTATTGAAGGAAAGAAAGAGGATACGCTATCCTCTAAGAAATATCCATCAAAGATCTAGAATAGAAGTCCAATCCCTTTGTAAAGCTGTCAAAACTATCTAACAAAAAAAAGCATGAACTTCAAGCCAAATAGAACTCACAAACATAATCTTGTCACACACCAATGAAAAGAATGAGACTGCTGATTAAAAATTTTCATTCCATTCCAAATTCCAACCAATATACCATATAACAGCAAAAACTAATTATTAACCCCCAAAATCTAATTCCTACAGAAAAAATATACAGATATGATAAATAAAAAGTAAAGCTTCCTTTAGGACAGCAGAATCTATAGTGCAGGAATCATGCTGGAGGGAAATAAATGGCCATGTCTAAGAGTTTCAACTTAAGAATGAAACATACATTGAATTGGTAAGTTTATAGCAAATGGTATGGCTGGGAATGCAATAACAAATGTAGAAATGTCAACAGAACTTCTTAACAGTTACACACACACACACACGTGTGTGTGTGTGTGTGTGTGTGTGTGTGAGAGAGAGAGAGAGAGAGAGAGAGTTTCCAAAGACACTGATTACAAACCTTCCACTTTGCTGGTGAACCATCCAGAAAGACGAGACATGATTTGAGAAAGAAGGATCCAATACAAGGACGGGGTTCTGAGTCAAGGAAGCAAGAAAATAAGGTGAAGACAAATCAAATATGATTACCAAGCACATATTATATAAGACATTTCTCAAAAATTATATAAAGTGAATTCAGATATAGACTGAGCCATCACCTTTTCCATGACCCAACCACCTTGCACAAACAAAGTAAGGTACACAGGTTTCTGGATATCTGCTGAATAGATATGTATGCTTTGGCGAGAAGATATGACACCATGGTGCCGCTCAACTGATTTTGCTTCTTTTGTTTTCTCCCAGATGGTAAATTCAGCAGGACAAGGAAGCCGATTTTCCAACTTCAAAGGTGAGTTCACTGATATCCTCCAATCATAGACAGGTGCATTTAGTTCAGTGTTAAGAACCACGGCATCCATACATACACTGAACCAAAATAGTTTACTTCCGCTACCAGGGTAACAGCAAATAAGTATATCCTTTTTCTCAAGCTGATTTAGCTTCAAAGAAAACTTGGACATCTGAGAATTCTGTCTAGAACCTTGATCTAGTAGGAACTGGTCTTTGCTATAAATATAATTTGAACCAACAGCTACCAAACGACCCCATGTGTAGGAGGATTGAGGATTATCAAAAGTAGGTCGAACTTGCAAGCATTGCTCAGAGTTCTTGGATGTAATTCTCCAAGGTAATACAGTAGAAGCCCCAGGATAGACAGCATTGGCTTCACTTTCCAAGCAATTTACACCTTGCTCAGAAAGCTTTTGTCTTTTACGAATCCAACGCCTTCGGCGCACAACATCAGAGCCTGCTTTTGTTGAAAACTTTGAAGAAGTTGGAGGCCATGTTATGCTTTTAATGTCAGGCCCATATGCCCATCCATCTTTATCAACGAACTGACATTTATCTATGGTCCATCCAGATGCCCATTTCCACCCATGTGGAAGTGGAGGTTCAAAAAAGTCCTTCAAAATGCACATGGTCACAATTACAAACATAATAATAGTAAATATAGAGGTCAATGTGTGATGAAAGAAAAGATATATTATATAAATATACCTACCTTAGATGACAATGACAAGTCCCTTGTGCTCCAGTGGCCAGGATCTTCATGTTGTATACCTGGCCATTTGTTACCCCAACCAGATCTTGGCTGATAATACTGATTTTGAAATACCTCTTCAATTACAGTAACAGCACTGCTATCTCCAAGTGAGGCAACAGTACCATCACTTAAAGATGCATGACATGTAGAGATATTCAACCTAACATCTGAATCATTCACTACAGTGACAAGACCCCTGAGAATTGCATGCTTCTTGCCCTTTTTTGTGACGACTTCCAATGCAATAAATTCATTTTGTAATGACTTTGGAAACACTGAAAGTGGTAACGGAGACTGAATACTTTCCCACTCACCCTCTGGGCTAAGCCCAACCCAAAAACCTGTGTCTCTATCAACAACTTCCTCGTGTACTGTATCTTTTTGAAGGTTTGCCATAGTATTTCTTTCAAAATAAGTAGTTGATATGAAGAGGCATCCATCGCACAGGTCATCAACATTGTTTTGTTGAACCTGGAAAAGTGAACAATAAAGAAGCTATAAAAAATTATAGTGTCAAAGAAAGGATAGATGCCACAAAGACATGTGAAATATGCTTGACTGACCATTCTCCTGATTGGAAATGATTTGACATCCTGACCATCATATGCCTGATTAAACATCCTCACAGAAGCAACCTTCCTTAAAGTATTTGCCCCATGTCCGACAGAAAAGGAAAGTCTACCCATGACATCACCTGCATGATGAATACACAAGTTCTGAGGGAAAAGCAACAGCAAGTGGGAGTTTTTGCCATTTTGTTGGGAGAATTTTGATGCCAAGCATAACCCTAAAAATTCAAACATCTAAAGTTACCAGACTATATAATCCACAACATTTTGCTCCATAATTTACAGCAAGTTCAGGGCAATGATCAGGTTTATCATCGTTATCTCTTATCAGTAATGCTATCATTGGGAGTTAGGAGGGAAAGGAAAGAGGAGGCAACAGATGAAGATGGAAGGTATGAGAAGGGAAGAGAATGAGTGAATTAAAAGTTGGTTTCCCCTTGTTTGGATGTCAAAATATTCACGAGGGAAAAAAATGGAGGGCTGAAATACAAGGAAAGAACCAATAAATCCCATATGGTGGGGCATGATGCAAAGGACGTTGTGACAAATTACAATTTTTTTTTTTTTAATTGAAAAAGAAACTTATATAGAAGAGAAACAGAGAACAAAAGAAGAGGACAAGGAATCCTCAAAAAGGAAAAAAGACTGTCAAGACAAAGCTGCTGCCCAATTCCTATGCAAATCAAACAGAGCCAACCCTCTGAAGTAACCATTAGCTTTTAACCAAAGAGAGGCTACAAACAAGATCCTATCCCACAATAGAAATCTAGTCTGGGCTTGATTTCTAATAATTCTAGTATTTCTTTCTAACCAAATGCACCATGTGACAAATTACAATATATTTTCACAATTATAACCTTTATCAATGAATGAATATTGCAGTTAAAAAGAATAGTTCAAAAGGATATGTGAATTTAAGATGGTAAAAATGACAAATATAACAGGAAACCTTCAGAAATCACCAAATTGAAGAAACAAAAACAGATGTGTTTTAGAGGATTAATTATAACTCACTCTTTCTTTCCTTTCTTAAGAAAATTTCCCAACCAGAATAAAGGTTTACCATAATCTCATAGCCTTCCCAACCCCTCTTTTCCCCTCATTTTCTCCCATCCAAACAAACCATAATAGAGGTGTAAAATACATTGCAATCTGGCAATTAAAAAAATCACAATAAAATGGGTAGGATGAAGGCAAGTGTAAGGCGATAATTATGCTCATTTACTGACTAACCTTATTTTATAATAATAAATTAGAGAAACTGAATCATGTGCTTTTTTGAACTCTGCAATAAAGAAGTCCCAGTAAAAAGGTTAAGAGAGATATACCTTTTCCAGCTTTCGCAGCAAGATTTGTCACCTCTATTTCCAATGTAGCTGGGGCCTGTAACAAGTTTCTCAATGCAACAAACTCCTATAAGTATGTAAAGTTCAAAAGTTCATAAAACAATAACCCATGCACAAAAAAAAAAAAAAAAGAGGGAGCCCACCCTTATATATACATGTATCCAAGGGCGGAAATGCTGAGCAAATGAACATTTCATTTCAGACTGACAAATGGGATAAAACTGAAGCCTAAAAAAAACTGCAGGAAACACTCAGAACTGAACAGGTCTAGACCATGCCATTAGACATTTAAACACAGTATGTCAAGAAAGAGAGAACATAATTTAAGATGGAGATCTATAATAAACAAACAAAGTTGTCATTCCTAGGATGGTCCAACCCAACAGAACTGGAAGAAAATATCTAATTTTCTATAGGATGTTTTGCCAAACCACATTTTCTAAACACAAGTCTTTATGTTCTTGTACATCCTAAATATAGACAAAGCAAGGTTTCTGCTCAAGTTCTGTACCAAAACTTATCCCAGTCAAAAAGAATATAATAAAAGATCTGGGAAGCAAATATAAATACCTTCCGAGGCACTTCAAATATGAAAAGTTCATTCCATTTAACTATGCCTTCATTGGTTCTTGAAATTACAGGCTTCACACTCTTTGTCCTTGCACTCTGGGGAAACAGTTTTTGCTGTTCTTCCTGACTGTTGATAACAAGTCGCAACACACAGAAGAAGTTATGACTGTTACCATCATCAATGATGGGCAAACCCTACAAAATCAAACAAATCGATTTTAATTTTCAAAGTTGATAGTGGGGTTGTGACTGAAATACTTGATAAAGCAGTAGAACACATTAAGACCTTGGCTTCAATTATCTGAACAGCAACATAACAACGCGTTTCCCTATATTCATCAGCAATATTAAACCTATCTGAAAACCTTGGAGGTGGAATCCACACAGAAGCACAGTCACCATGATGCAGTGTATCAACTGTATCTATATTTTGCTCGACTTTTTTGATGAAGATATCACACCCAAGTTTATTTTCAACTATCACAGTCTGCAAGTCATCCTCATCGAGAGCAGAATAAGTTGTATCCTTTCCATTTCTTTCTCGATTACCAGCCTCCTGCAAAGTTGATGAGCTGTTAAAGGCCTAAAAAGCATCTTCTATGAAGGATATATGGATAAAGGATCCCGATATTCACCCCAATCAACTCGGTTGCTTTTCGTTCAAGCTCTAACAGTCTTCTCCATGAAAGAACACTTCCCACGAAGGATTCAAGATTTGCTGCACTGACATTTACATTCAGGATATTGGTAGCAGCAATGCGAATTCTCTTCCCAAGTCTTGCATTGGTATCATAAGTTTCAAACCTTAACAAGTTGGAAAAAATTGATGGCATGAGCACATTAAGATGAGTTCATTATTAAAATAGAAAATGCAAATAGACCATTGGACAAATTTGTAACTACAAAAATCTTTTCAAAAAAATTACTTGAATATTCCATCAAATGGTTCCACAAGTGGCTCCCATGCCTTTAACTGTGCGTTGAAGGTTGATGCAGCAATTGAAGAAATCAGTACTGCATTCATAGCTTCTGGGTGACCATGTGTTGCAAGCTTAATATTGGTAATGGTCGTGTCAATTATGGGTGTCATCTGAAAGGGTAGTCAAATTCTTCATTGGCATTTTATACCTCAGACAACAGAAACTGCTTTCATGATATGCATAGCAAGCTTACCATTCCACATAAGCTGTCCAAAATTTTCAGAGAAAAGCATCTTAGCTTCAACTCAGCAGTTATGTTTTCTCGAGTCTTGGGCTTCACGGAATCACCAATTGTGTAGGCCAATCGGCTTGATGGCATTTTAAGATCAGATCGAGCCAGAAAAGTGCAGGCCTGCATGTATATAGGATAATATATCAACTTTTCTGTTCTGTTGTTCTAGTAAATAACAATATCAAATCAATCATAGCCCTTCCACACTATGTGAACCATATTAACATGCATCAAGCCATAAGAACAAAGAAGAAAAATCCACAGACCATAACATTTTCAGTAATTACATAAATTAGCACTTTGAAAGCCAAAAACACAGGTTTTTACAGTGAGCTGAGTACAGGTTATGCAAGGTTGACCTGATTTTCTACTTTCCAAATGCTCCAGCAGTGAGGTGCTCTTGAACTTGAGGATCTTGAAAGTGGCACCTCATGAATATTTGCTTGCCTAACAAGATCCATCCTAGGGCAGCAAAACAAATCAGGATGTGGAGCCTCATCTGTCTTGGAGACAACACATCCTAAAGAAACATAACCAGGTGGAGCTATGGGGTACCAGAAGAAAAGCTCTTCAACTCCTTTCTCCACAATATGGGCAACCTTGGTAAATTGAACAGGTTTAGCAGAGATATCAGGATTGTCATTCTTGAAAATTATTCCCAAAGCAGGATTATCTAGGCTGAAAGGAGGGAAAACAAAAAAAGTATTAATAGCAAGACACAGTTGAAGTAGATAACAAATTGGACAAGGACAAATAAAAATGCCAGAAAGGATATCATGCTCTACCCTTCAATTATGCAGTCACCCAAGATAGCATAACCCACACGAGCCACAGGTCGCCAAATTGAAACTGGACGACGGACATCACTACCTTTGTCCCACCAAATTCTCTCAAAGTTAGGTGTAGACAAAGTTGCTTTTGATAAGGACCTCAGAAAATCCCATCCAGATGTATTCTCGCTCTGGCCAGGCTGATGATTTTCATTTTCATGATCAGTAATGCAATCTGAGACAGGATCTATCAGGGAAGACTGAGCTCGATTAGAGTTCCAGAGAAGCAGATGATTTAGGTCATAAGACATGTTGTCAGGAGGGCATTCAGGTGAAGAATGGGCAGAAAATGAGCCAATAACATTATCAAGACGCCATATGCTAAATCCAGATGTGAAGTGAATGTTTGATGGAGAACTAAACAAGCAATCTGAATATGTTGTTGACGTCACAAGATCAGAACGTAGGCAATAAACAACATGATTTTGTGGTGGTCCATTCCCTACATGCGCCACACAACCCAGTGCTGTGTACCCTGGAGGTGCGATAGGCATCCAGAGGGAGCAATCACAGCCAGCAACAGAATGACCTTCCCCTCCTCCAAGACTTTGAAAACTATTGAATGAACCTATCAGGTGGAAACCTACTGGCTTCCTTACACGTCCATATGTGTTGCTTACCGCCATTACAGCCTGTGAAGGAGGGATAGACCTGACAGAATGTCATAACAGGATTAATACTGTAAAGCCTCTAAAATAATTCCCAGCACATATTACAAAAGCAAAAGACATTAAAAAAAAAATTACATCACAAACACAGTGAATTAAATATCATATTTATGCAAAACCAAGGAGTTAGAGTATAAAAATAGATAAGACATATCCTTCCATTCAAATGCAGGATTGCAACTTAGTAGAAGACATGCCCATAATTCCCCAGATAGGAATCAATGGCCAACAAATGACATCTATCCTTTTTGAACAATTTTAGGAAATTAAACCCTGACAATATCATGATTCATTCTTTTGAGCTGAGGCTCTTGGCTCCCTTTTTTTTCCCTCCCCCTCCCTCTGTTCTTTCTGCTTAAACAGGATTCCTGATATTCCTGTACTGTAATTTTGATTTTATCTGTGAAACCTGTACAAATTTTTTGCCAGCAGTAAGATTCCAATCAGGATTGACCAACCCTCCTTGTCCTTTTGAAATGTTGCAAGGGTCACTGTGGCGTCATAGTATTAACACCTCGATTATAGAGGTTTAGTGTGCCCTATGTGTAGACTGTGTCAAAAGTGAGGGAAGGGAAAAGTAGAGAGGGTAGGAAGAAGGCAAAATGCTTTCACTGTCTCCTACTAAGAGCACTAGGACTATGTCCTCCACCAATTCTTTTCATTGATAAAGGATCAAATTTTATTAGAGTAAAACAGTACAAAGGCAGTGGTTAAGTCATCCTTTTAATGAATATTTCAAGGAATTATTTTCCTGATGCATTCAGTCCCAATACTCAAAACATCAAATAGATTTTCTTGGCCATGTTCAAAAAATTGAAATCCAAAGAGAATGACAAGATAGAAAAAAAATAACTAAATATACTGGGTTTGTCCAAAAAATTTCTTGACTTATAACTTTTTGTTTTTCTTTAGGAGTGTTGAGAATCAGCATGATTAGTACATTGTGATTAGCATGATTAGTGAGATTGTGATTAGCTTGATTAGTGGTAATGAGAATTGTTAGGATGAAAGCTTGACTGGTGGAAATATAATCAACAATATATGGTTTACTATTTAGGACAGTATTATGACTTTACTTGTAAATTGCACCCAAAGTAAAGGATATTAGAGTCTGCATCTCAAAGCCTCTATACAAGTAGAAGATTAGGATTAAATGTTATGTAATTGAGCTGTTATTTAATAATAATATTTGTGTTCTCTCCTACCTTTCTCCCTAGCCTCCCTCTTACCCTTTTCTCCTCTTTTCCAAACCCTAATTTCAAGGAGGAGGATTTCTCATCCTCTTTTGGTACTTCACTTTCTGAATCAAATCTCTTTTCCACTCAAAAGAAAAAAAAAAAACATATATATACCTTGACGTCACACAGTCTCCTAAAACAACATAATTTGCTGGAGCTCGAGGCCTCCAAAAGGTGATAATGTTGTGGGAATCAATCTCTGCAAAGTACAGAAAACAAGAGAGTACATTACAAATCAGGGAAGCTGTTCTCTAGGATATATCACAAACAGTCATGATTAAAGAGATTGAATACAAAAAGACAAATATGGAGAAATTTTGAAATCAGACCATTGCAATAAACTAGGAAGAAACCTTTTTCAGAAGCCCAAATTTGGTCAAAGTTAGTACATGGAACCAAGGGTGTTGCATTTCCAAAATTCAATGCAGTGGATGCCTGATTTTGCAGGTTCAGTATGAGAGAAACAACACTAAGAGAAAGATGGATGTATATGTCTGTTGATAACAAAGAAATATTCGTTTTGTCTTTCAAAGAAGTATAACCCCCCGAAATATCCACTGGATCCAGAATGATAAGACCAGAACCAGCCTCAACCATAAGATCCTTCACCAGAGCTCTAATCCAAGTGTCTTTCTCCTTGGAGGCATACCTGCTCATAGAGAGAAAAAGAATTCTTGCGTCAGTAGCATGTTTTATATAATCATCCCATCTAATGACAGGAAAATAAATCAGATCAGTAGCACAAGAGAAGTGTCCAGACCATTTGTAAAACCATAAGAGAAACCCCTGCTTAACAAAACCATTTTAAATTTAACTTGACATGGAGATGGAGGAAGAATATTGCAAGGTCAAATTGAAAGGGTAGGTCATGGCATTTGCAAAACTGTAGTATACAAGTAGCTCAGAGAGCAAACTTGGCAACTTCAATAATAAAAGTATAATTTGACAAAAGATGAGAACTTGAGATACATACATGTATATTTGTATGAAATTATTCACACACCAATTTAAGAAGAACTACAGTTAGAGATAACAGCACAAGAAAAGTGGTGACACTCACATGAAGCTCAGGTCCAACTTTGCACGAATAAGCTTTTCACCATATATTGAATCATCCAGAGACGATTTAGCACCATCATAGAAGGTGAACTCAGGAGAAACAACCTTATAAAAGAATTTCATTAGCCATCAGACAGAAACCACAGAAAAGAAAAACTAAGACAAAAAAATGAAAGAGCATGCAACTTCAGGGCAACAAGAAAAATCAAGCATGCTATCGTACCACTTCGTTTCAGTGACTATTTCTGAATATAAGATAGCATATATAGTCTATATTTCACAAATGAAAAGTAAATAAATAAGAATACTTTTTATAGAACAAGAAAATATTATTAAGGAAGAAAGAAGAGTACAGGAGAAGAGGATAAGCAATCCTCAAAACAAAGAAAAAATTTAAAAGGAAGAAAACTAGAGGAAAATAAAAACGAGAAAACCATCCAATCAAAGTTCTAGAACAGATTCTCAATCCCTTTGCAAATCAATCAGCCTACCCTCTGAAAGAAATCATACACTTTAAGCAAAAGCAAAGTAAAAAACATAATCTTGTCTCACAAAAAACATAAGATTCTAGTATTCCATTCAGACTATACACACCATAAAACAGCAAGTCTTGCAACTTCCCAAAATGCGCTTATTTCTTTGTTATTTCCAAAACCACAGTATCTAGTTGAAAAGGATCTGTCCAAAGTAACTGGACAAACACACAAAACCCCAAAAGAAAAACTTACTTCATAACTGTCAAGCCATCTCACAATGCAGACAAGTGACTATTAGTCTCCAAAGTTCTAGAAGAGAACAATGCAGAACAAAAAATTAATTGAGCTTCTTCAATGCGCATACAGAATGACAATGAGACAAAAGATGATCATCAAATATTCAAGACGAAAATTTTCAATTGAGGTACTGAGGCATTGTCTGTAAGTCTTGCTAGTGTCATGCACTGCCTACTGGTTGTTCTAGTTCTCTACTGAACTTTTCATAATTTGTTTTTGATAGCAAAAGAAATATTTTTACAAGAAGAAGCGTACAAGAGAACAGGATAAGCAATCCTCGAAAGAAAGAAAAACTAAGAAAAGCTAAAAACTATATCAAAAATCCAATTCAAGTTCTAGAAAAAATTGCCAGTCTCTTTGAAAACCAGTTAGACTTGTCCCACACCAAAAATGCAAGCTAGCATTGCTGTTTGAAAACTAGCATTCTTCCAACCGTATACACCATAAACAGCAAGTTTTGCAACTTCCCAAAGTACTTACTGTCCTTAGTCTTACCAAAACAACAATATGTAGTAGAAAATAAGTTGTCAAAAGTAGCTGGACATACTCACAAAACTCCTAATAAAAAGTAAAGCTTTTTCAAATAACTACCAAACTATGGATAGGAAAATGTTTGTTGCTCCGCTGTGGCTTAAGCTCATGGCTTTTTTTCGAGGGATTAGTTTCACTTATTTGCAAAGGTATTGGGAATCCGTTTTTGAAATTTAATTGATTGTTATCTGTGTAACTTTTAGTCCTTAAGATTTTCTGTCTTTGAGGCTGGTCATCCTCTTTATTTGTAAGTCATCCCTTCTCCTATAATAATTTCTTTTCCTATTAAAAAAATAAAAAATAAAAAACTACCAAGACATATTACAATGCAAAATCAAGTGGCTACTAGTCTCTGATCTTTTAGTGAATTAGATAGAAACAAAAAAGCACAGTATAAAATTCCAGCAAATTATTAATGCAGCCATCAAAATTTCTAAATTCTATCACAATAAAGGCTGGGGTGTGGCTAGTTTCAAATATCAAGCACTAGGTAAACAGTTTGGTTGGCCTATGCCATAGAAGGTAAACCATGGGTGTAGTTTTCAGCAATCAGCTGTCTTTAAAAGATCCAAATAGCAAAAACACAGAACAAGATCCAGTTAAAAAAAATATAATCAATAAGTGACATGTTATGCCTTGTACATATGAGTGATCATCAACTACCTGGGTTTCAAGGGTGAAACTTTGGATTTCATTTGAGCCACTTTGAAAATAATTAGAACTCATTTTGTCCGATGATTCAGGGGTCAGGTCAAGGCTCTTCTCACCAGATGCTGAACTGTCCAGCAAGACTATGTCTACACCATCATCATGAGATATCGAGTAGCTGCTGTCATTGCTCAAGTATGTATACTTCCTTAGAAGATAACCATTCTGATAGATCAATATTAGCAAATATGTGAGCTTCTAATCTAACAGTAATAGTATAATAAACATTCTCTGGATCTTTTATCCAAAATAAAACAATATTTTATGCATCTCTCATTCTTTTCATTCATCAAGAAATAAAGCTGCATATCTTGTTGGAAAATTTGGGTGTACACCCCTTTTCTTTTTTTCACTGAATGAGTGCATCCCTTTTCATTCATTAATAAATTATTGAGAATGAGACAATCTGAATATTCTCTCTCCCCCTCCACTTTCCTCCATACCAAGATATCTATTTGGAAGACTTCACTTGAAAAAACCATGGTCTAAGTATGAGAGAGAAGTCATAAAGATAATCCTAAGACATAAGAAATATAAGGATAAAGATGAGTCCTTAGAAACCCAAACATTCCACTACAGCCAAATACAGAAACAATAACTTAAAAAGCAAACAGCCATAAAGCCTAGCTTATTCAAACCAACAAGTCACCAAAAAAGTTTCAAATTCTTAGGAGGCACTCCAGATTTACAAAAAAATTCAAAAAGCCTACTAAAGATAGAAGTGGCTATAGGACATGAAAGGATTACTGGGCTACTGTTTTAAGACAGAATAAAACATATTGCAATGTATCACATGAAAAAGTTGAGGTTTACAAAATCACAACATATCACAACTATTTTTTGGACATTAAAGAAAGAAAATTAAACAAAATCATTTGGATCCTTTCTGACCAATTTACCAATTTAGCCTCCATATAGAAATGAGAGGACAATATATCAAAAGCGTCAAAGGTACCCTCAATAGATCAAAAGCTACAATAATTTCACTAATGACAGATAGAAGGGAAGTCTATTACCTCAATTTTTACATTAACAAATCGCAATCGCTTGCCACGTCCAATGACTATGATTGGTTGAATCATGCTGCGAAGTTCCTTAGCTTCTGTTTCCAGACCTAAGCATATAACCTTTCCACAACCATCATATGTAAATTCATCAATGCCAAAACAATCTGCAACTAACTGTTTGGCTGGGGAAAGGTAAACAACATCTTCTGTCTGCTTGTAAACAGGTTCCGTCAGCACTATGCTATTGCTTTTGCCAATGGGATCATTCTTTGGATCCATGGTTTCCTCTCTTCCTGTCAATGCTCCCAAAGCAGGCACAAAAAACTCGGCCACAGCAAGAAGAAAATCTGGGACAACAAGAACTCGTGGTTGCTGCACACGAATCACAAAAGATTGGGATGATATTCTCCATCTGCAATCCATCAAGAACATCGTTGAAACAGGCATATCAATGTCAATTCCAGTTTCACTGTTTGCCCTCCTAAAGCTACTCTGGTTAAAAGAAAGTGGAACTTTTCCAATAGCAGCTTGTTTGGAAGCATCAGTAGAGGATCCAAGCATCAGGCGCATTTCAGGTCTAGTATCAGGCCGGACATCTACTACAGAAAATTTCGGAATTGTCACATAGAGGTCTATTTCTGATAAAGAAGTCATACGATATGAAACCCAAAGACCTTCCAGCTGCAGAAGGAACACACAAAGAAATAGAATCAAATATAACCATTTTTTTTATACAAAAATTGATAGAAATGGAATCATATATATATATATATATATAGTTTAACAATATGGATTTTGAGATGCCTATAATCAAGTTGAAAGCAAAAGTGTTCTATAATTTATTTATCATTTTCTCATAAAACATCAATACATTGAAATCAGAAATACATTGCAAACAAATGCAGGTGGATAGGCAGCTATATGTGTCAAAACATTACAACATGAATACTCACCGAAATATGAGCCAAGGATGATTCCTCATCAATGCCACTACACAACTCTAGCAAAACATGGTTGATCACAACAGTCACAATGGTAACTGTTTGTGACAGCAAAAGTAGACTATTTGTGTTGACCTTATCAACCAGAAGCCGCATAGTATCCTTTGAGTTTGAACCAGAATGTCCACTGCGAAAGCTTGGAGGAAGCCTTGGTGCTTCAGATAAATTCATGTATGTACAATCCAATATCACTTTATATTCTTTATCGGACATTATACCATGCAACAGCTCCACCTGCTCAAGAGATCATTGAATTAACTGAAATTATGGTGTCTCCGCTTCAAGTTAAATGCAAAAATTCCAAAGCAAAAATATACGTGATCCAACTAACAGAATATTTCAAGCAACTCTGTAACCTGAAAGTTTAGGCTATTGAGCAAGGACTTAGAAGTAACTTTCATCTCTGATGTGGTTCCTCCCATGAAACCCACAAGTGTTAAAAGATAATTCCACAACCTTTTTTGTACAGAAGGTTAACTTACTTCAAGGCTCAAGCCAGAACTCACTTATAAAATTGACAGCAGGAAGCATCAAACTCTTCGGCACTTAAGATAGAAAACTAGGAATTAATGCCACGTAAAAAAAAAAACATTTGACCTGAAAATCTTAAATGTTTAAAACAAGTATCCAACAGTGGTATGGAAGCAATGTCCGTTAAACATCCTTATCATTTCAATATCTCTTGTTAAATGCCATTTTCACCTGTTTTTCTCTCTCATAATGTTACAGGAGAAATCTAATCCTCCTTCCATGGATTCTCATCGTAATAAGTAGCACTGAGAAATAAAAGCATCTCGAATAAGTTAAAGTAGTTAAATCCCCATATTTGTAGCTTTCCTTTGGTGTTCATTCCATGGATCATTTATTGCATATCTCTTCCTGTTAGGAAGGCAGGAGGCAGTTTGGTATACTTATTTTTTTGGCATCATTAAGACATATTAAGAAGGAAAATGAAAAATTACAAAACCAGAGCATTAAATTTACTCCCAAGACAAACAAACAAGAAACTGAAAAAACTTAAAAAACAAAGAGGAAGGAAACATAATGGGAAGATACATGAGATGAAAAGAGGTCGCAAATCCAGCATCATGTCAATCATTGAGAGCCCTCTAAACCCATTAGCTTAGCAATACAAAGAAGCCAAGTACACCACCTGATCACACAAAAGAGGCACCATACCACTGCACACAACCACAGAACCTTGCCTCCCTTGCAACCCATTAACCCCCCCCCCCCCCCAAAAAAAAAAAAAGAAAAAAAAAACCTAGCCAACTTCTAATATTTCAATGCCAATGCCCTCGCTTCCAAATCTCACTTGCTAAGAGCCCACTTACCTCTTGCCTCTAAAATTAAAATTTTTAATTATAATTTAATCCTAAATGAAATGTATAACTACAAAATGAAATACTAATTAAAGTCTAAATTCAATTTTAATTTTCATTTGATTCATTGGATTCTATAATTAATTATGATAATTGATTGAATAATTATTTTTAAATTCCAATAATCTTAACCAATTGATTAAATTTTAAATTTTGACTTAATATTACACTTAATTGTATTCATTATAATAAATTAACTGCATCAATCAATTAATTATAATAAAAAAGAGATATTCAATCTGATTATTTAGGGAAATTTTTGACACAACAATAATAATTGAAATTAGTTATAGATTTTGATTGAATGATTATATCTCTTTAAAATTATCCCAAATTTAATATAAAATTTTTGTATTGTTGTTAAAATTAATTATTTAAAAATTTTAGTATTTCCAAGGGTCTAATATTTCCATTAGCGTGTTTCTTATATTTGATGAGAACTAACATGGAAAACATAAACGGACAAATTGGACCTTGTTCTTCGTGGACATTCTTCTTCTTCTCTAGGATTTTTTTTTTAAGATTTATATAAGTTTTAATCCTTATAATTTTAGCAAATTTGTAATTTAATTTTTATAATTTCATTCTATATAATTATATTAAAAAAATAAAAATTATTTATAATTAAATAATCATCATCAACTAATATCAAATCCAACTAATAAAATCTTACGAGTTCATTAAATTATGAACTAATATTTTATTTTTATTAACTTATATATTATGTTTATCTCACTAAGATTCATTATTAATCATTAGTTATAATTTAAAAAGTTTGTCTTCATTATTTTTTTCAAAAGAAAAAAAAAATAAACCTACATATTAATATGAATTAAAAAGGTTGAATTTTTTTTTAAAAAAAAATCATTGATAGAGAATGACGAAGAAATTGAAGAAAAAATTCTCAATTAAATTTTGAGTTAATTTATATTATTTAAATTTAATAGAAGTTGATAGTAGAAATTTAATTATAAATTATTTTAAATTTAGGATATAATTATATAAAATAAAATTATAAGGATTAAATTATAAATTTAATGAAATTATTTCAACTAAAATTTCTTCTTTTTTTTTTTTTAACCAAACAAATTGGTTGCACAAAGTCAAATGAATTGTGTTCACAGTTTCTTTCATCGGAGTCGTGGGAGCCGCTTGGATTGCGGCCATTGTTAGCATCTCGGGAAATATGGCATTAAACAACTAGTAAGTATGGAGATGCGTGACTATTCATCATCTTCTTTTCTTTTACTCTGTCTGCGCAACCATCTCCGCCGGAAAGTTTGAAACTTGAGCCCTGCTTTGATCTCGACTACATTAGGACAATGATATGATCCTTTCATTATTTCATTTGTAACAAGTGCATTTTTTTTTAATATTTTTTTCCCTAGACAGACGTCGTATAAATTTAATATCATAATTGATGCCAGTTTGAATTAAGGGAAAGATGTACTTTTCACAATTATTTAATTTATAATATTTAGATTTAAAACATCTTTAAAATTTATAATTTTTTAACTGTTAATTTTTTTTATTAATTTATATATTAAATTCTTATTTGATTATACTTTAAAGAATTTTTTTATTGAATTATATAAATTATTTACATTCAACTAATTTATTGATATGACAATATTATAATTAATTTTCTATTTTTTAATACTATGAAATTGTGAATTTTTTTAATGATTATTAATATCTTCCATTTTACTAAGATAACGGGAATAATTAGAATAAATGAAAATAAATTTGATGTATTTATAACTTATTATACGAAGAAATGCAAATTAAACATTGATTTTTTTTTTGGAACAAATGTAGATGGATAAACTATTTCAAAAAAACCCATTTTATTGAAGAATCATGGCTAAGACGTCAATTATTAATTAGGAATCGATGTAAATATATGATATTATATATTAGTTCCAATACAAATAAACGACATAAATTTTTATTGAATTATAAAAGGTCAATCCGTTCTGATAATTCATTAATCCATATATTAATTACTTAGGAAGATGAGTTTAGAAAGTGGGTCACATGTATTCCATTCTGCAACTTAAACAATCGCTCTTAAATCTAATTGGAGCGATTGTTTAAGTTGTGGAATAAATTTTTGTACCCCACTTTGCAAACTCTTCTTCCCAAGTAAGCAATATGTCGGTAGAAACTTTATTCATTCTGCTCAAGTTTGTCCTAAAGGTTTATAATTTATTTTTCTATTTTTGTTTCTCTATTTTTGATTAGTTTGTATATAAATTATTAATTATTATTTCCTTTTTCCCTTTAAATAGGGCATATGCATTAATCTTTTGAATAATAGGATGATAGGTGCACTCGATGTATTTGTGTTGTCATGTAAACTGCCTTTGATATATGTGTTGTGTTTTGTTTTGTTATTACAAGCAATCTCAAAAACTTTAACAATTCAATGTTGTTTTGTTATAAGCAACCTAGAAACTTAATTCAATAATAATGTCTTTGTCCCAATTTTCTTTATGATATTTCTGTAAAAATGTAATTTGAAGCACCTTTGTTCAATTAAAAAAAAAAAAGAAATGACATTGATTTTTTAACACAAATCGAAGTCTTTTAACATAAATCACAATTTTTTTTTTTGTAAAATTAAATATTATCTAATGTGTAAAATAATTTAATTAATAAAATTTTTCAGAAATTAGTTAGCCTTAGGCAAATTATGTGTGAAAATGTATTAATATTATTATCCAAAAAAATATTATGACATTGGTTTTGTATATAACACCAATGTCTAAAGTGATAAATGATGTCAGTTATAGTACAACACCAATGTATACACAAAATGAAAAAAATAAAAAATAATTCCATGCAGGTATAATATATAAATTTATGGTGATATTTTTATAAATATGATGAAAATTAATATATCGATTAAATTTCAGAACTGACATATAAACATAATGAAAAAAATAAAATAAAAAAAATTCAACACAGGAGTATAGATGAAGCGATCACGGTGTTTTTGAAAATATGATGAAAATTACTACATTGGTTTAAATAAAAAATTGATGTCCTAGGTTTCTATATTGGTTTTTTTTTATTAAAACCGACATATATGTATGAGAATAGATATTGGTTTTGTCTTAATAATTGACATCTAAAGTCAAAATTTCTTATGTAATAAGTTAGTTCTTCTCCTACTCTCATTTGTTTTCCCCTGTTTGAAAACACTTGCCTACTATCATTCTCAAACCCTTGTTGCTTTCTTCTTTGTTGTTTTTAATTACCTTCACTATCTTTGACCATTACATTTCAAGTCTATTTTTCATTGAGGTATGAAACTTCATTCTTGTTACATTGTATTCAGTTCTTCCTTACCAAGGTATGTCGATTTTTTTATTATTATTGTTTTTGCTTTGTTCTTTGTTGATGATTTGTATTTTTAGGGCTTTAGCTTTTTTTTTTTGTGTTTTATTTTTTAGTTTAATTATTGATAATGCTTTTGGTTAGGTTTATTTTTTGGTTGTTTTTTTTTTTTTTGGCATAGAATGTTTGGTCTTGCATGTCCGGTTTTGTATCACTTGCTAAAATGGTTATAAATACGTCTAAGATTTTCTTTGTAATCTATATAGTAAAATCAAAACTTTGAACGTAAACATTTCCTATTCAAAATCATTGAATGCAGTTTGTAATATGGTATCTCTAGTGTTAGAAAAAATTTTTTGCTGGCTAACTTTTTTTCTTTTTTCTTTTTCCTTTTAAACAAACACATGGATCCTTCTTAGCATATTGAGAAGGGTACAAGGGGTAATACCCTTATAAAACAAATGACCTTTATTCATAGTAGAGGAGAGAAGATGAATGTCTCCTTCAAGGTTAAGGATCTCCTTCAATGTTAAGGATTAGGCTATTAGGACTGTGAATTCAAAATATAAGAGTTATATTGGCATGTTGACACATACAAGAGTGCCGATCAATATTGGGCACTAGAAACAAGTACCACAAGACGTCAAGGAAAATATTTGGCAAGATATCTTGGTATATATTACGTATTTCAAATTTGTGTTTAAGATATATATATATATATATATATAACTATCTTCTTAGAATAATTATATATATTGTATCTTTTAGACCACTTTGATGTTGATGCAGGGAGGAGAAAAGAGGTCTTAAAGCTTGGGGGGGGGGAGCATTGGAAAGACTTCAAGAGCTTGCTGAAGGAAGAGCTTGTAGAACAACAAGCTTCCAATTAGTTCGATCCACAAGTTATTTCAATATCTCGGCATGAACTCTGGAAGAGAGCTAGGGTTAACACTAAAGATGAATACACAACTGAAGAAATCCAAATAGTTGCTAAGAAAATCATAAGTAATTGCAAGTTTTAATTTAATAAATATTCTTAATAAGTATTAAGTTGTAATAAATATTCTTAATTGGATATATGCGACATGATTCTCTCATGCAACAATTGTCCCAGGGAGATTTTTACTCCATCTAGAAGGATGGACATATTAACTGTTGCGTTGAAAATTAAAGAGCACCACAATTGTGTTCCAGGGGTTAGGAGAAGAATGGATCTCAAGGCCTATTTTGGGAGCTTTTCAAGGTGTCTCTAAGGATCATTAGTTTCTGTGGAGGATCTTATGATAGATATTACTGCTTGAGTGACACAGAAGGTGATAGAGGAGATAGTTTGATTGAAAGAGGAGAATCAGGCCAAGCCGAAAGAAATTTGGAAGATGCTTGCCTATATTAAGTAGATGGGCAAGCAGTCACTCTTGGACCCAAGGGTAGAGATCTACCCTACTCCCTCGCCTAGCAACGTGAGTCTGGGAGACCTCGGCTAATTTACAAAATTACCAGAGGTAAATGACTAGCACAAAGCTTAAATTATCTTTATTATGTAAGTAGTCTCTAATATTTTCTATAAAATAATATTATAATTAACTTTTTCAATTTTTTTTGTTTATATAGAAGGAGGCCAATGCCTTCTAACTCTGGCATCTAAAGGACGCACAATGACATATGAAAGGGTTTTTCACATATGCAATCTCCATTACCAAAAATTGCCTAGCAAGCAATCAAAGGTCATCGTTGACACCCCACTAAACTAAAGTGCAAAACTATCAGTGTCAATAGATGAAATAGGGACAGTGGACCAAGCAATTGGGACTTTCATCGCATGGCCAAAGAGTCTTACTACTTTGGCTATAGGGGTATCATTTTCTATCTAATAAGTAATTATGTTTGAAATACCTAATTTTACTATATTTCTAATATATAAATTTCATCATTTGATGCATGTCAATTAAGTTATAAAGAAGGCTAAGCAAACCCAAGAATTGACTCAATCAATTGACATGCCAACTCTTACCCAAGAGATGGCTCATGTTGAACCAAGGACAATTTTATCTTCTGTGGCTATGAAGATTGCGACTGATGCATCTATCTTTATTCATATGGATGTTGATGTCATGGGTTATGGTTGTAGCATTTTTGTGATTAAGGATGACATCATGCAATTCTTAGGCATGGAAGAGATAAATGTGTCTTACATCAAAGTTTTTGAATTGTGAGTTTATTTTTACCTTTCAATTTATAATCTTATTTATATTATATAGTTCAAAGTATTTTGTTAATCATTTCCTTTATTTTTTTTTGTAAAGGCTTTTGCATCATGAATGTGTAACCATTAGACTGAAGGTCAGATTTCTATGTCCACATTTTCTTGCGCTAGTAGGCTTTACCAATGAAGATAAGACAAAATACATCTTAGGTGTCCTACAAAAAAGTGTGTTTTTGCATCATTTATTGAGTCGTAAGTATCTAATGTGATATATGATATTTTGTTATTATAGGCATTAACTTGTTATTACTTATTTGATATTTTGTTATTATCGGAAATATTAGATGCTTTGCATGATATATCTAGAGTAAAATGTTGTTTATTGCCTTGATCCCTTAGGGCATTTAGTTTGCAAGAATATTAAAATCTTCGTTAACTGATGAATTGTTTTGTTAGTTAAAATTTCATTTTAGGATTTATATTACATATGATTTCCTTTCTCAGCATATTAATTTGTTGCATGAATCTAATTCAACAGATATGTTAAAGGCTTATTTTTACTTGGGTAGCTGGAAGAAGTCTAACCCAAAATGAATAACCTTAAAAGTAAGTTTCTTTTCTTTTTATCATGTTGAGTACATTTTATAAATATTTTAAATAATTTTGTATTTGATTGAAATGTTTATTTATATTTGATTTGTTGCAGTACTCATCAAACAGGAAATGTTGAGTGTAGATATTTTATATTAAGGTATATGGGTACAGTAATCACACAAATAAAAGAAGGTAACCATGATTCACAAGAGGTATAATAGTTTGATTTGAATATTTGATATATGGTTTGGACATGTGATATATAAATATGTGATTTGCTGTATGTATATCTATTTTGTGGTACTTTCGAGATAACAATCCATACACTTGAGCTAAAATTGACCAAACTTGAAATTAGTGGCTTGCATTTCTCCTATCCTTTTGTGAAAGAGATGAATATGAAAGTTGTAATATTGTCTATTTTTTTTGTAATGACTTACAATGTATATTTATTTTGCTATACTGTAAAGTCATAATAAATTAGTAAGTGTTTTGCTATACTGTAAAGTTGTAATGAATTAGTCTATTTTTTTTTTAAAAAACATGTTAAGAGAAAAGACATCAGCTTTTCATTAAAAATAGACATCTAAAGTATCAACGATGCCAATTTCTAGATAATAACTAACATCGAAAGTGAGTAGTTAGAGAATAGTCTCTTTTAAAAAAAAAACATGTTAAGAGGAAAGATGTCAGTTTTTAATAAAAAAAACTAATGTCTAAAGTTTCAACGATGT